>JAUPTC010000671.1:0-39335 GCA_030762895.1 Sophora flavescens | reverse complement strand
TTCTTCTCTTTTAGACTCCATCTTCGCGAGCTTCCTGCGTGGCCAAATCTTGAGCGAATTAATCATAAATTCCTGCAAAACCCTTTGCAAGCCACATATCCGTTTCAGAAGGAAAAACTGGCAAAATGTCAAACTAAAATGGCATAACTATGTCTGAGTCATGCGAAATGTACAAGCAAATGAGGTAGAAGTCTGTTGTGACTCGAAAGCAAGTGTCTTAGAATTCAAATGCATGGTAATAAAAACACGATAAGATTACTCAGGAGTCGAACGAAGTTGGGTTGCAAATTCCATTAAATTGTCAATAAATCCCGATCGTTGATTTGTGATAAGAAGGTGGTTGAGGAGAAAGAGATTGAGATTGCGAATTCAGAATCGATTCAAATAACGCTACGGTGATTAAATTCAGAAATAAAAGCATCTAAGGTTTGAATCCACCTACCCCGATCATGCCAAAATTACCCAGTGATGATATTATAAATTTTTAAGTTCAATTTTAATGTCATGAGGACCCTGGGAATTCTCTAAATCCTTAGTACTTTCATTAGGGCGTATTCGATGATTTGAGTTAATTACTTGCTAGGTCTCTGCTCCCTAATCTCGGAATTCTATTAATTCTTGTTCCCTATGGGTTGCGTCGATCTCCTACTCAGCTCTCGTGCGATGCTGGATACCCGATGTTCGGTTGGAGTTCTCTTGGGAATTGCGCTGAGCTTTCGATACAGCTTAACTAGTCGATCACGCTGGCATATAATCGACACAATGAAAACCGAATTGGAAAATCATAATTGAATTAAAGGATGAAAGTTACATTACATAGACCTTTGTCCGCCATGGGTGGCTTCATCGATCCCACTAGACAAGATGATTAGTTCTATCGTATCATGCTTTCTTAATGCAGTCTGAATTCATCTAAGCCTTGAATTAAGAGGAAAAAAAGAAGAAGAAATCCCGAGAATAAGAGGGTTACAAGGTCTCAAGTTCTGATTACAAAGGTCCTCTTTTACTTACAGTCTGCTCTTATTTGTAAGGAGCCCCGCAGCGTCATAGTAGTGGCAATCATCCGCTCTAGGCCGGGCGGCCAAGGCACGGGATTTGAACATTCGCGTGCCTTGAAAGGGTTTCTCGCGATGCCGGAGTCTTCTTATCACGGCCGTAGTGTCAATCACGGCCGGAGCCGTGATGTTCTGCCCCCTTGTGTGGATTTTAGGTCCCCAGTAGTGATATACATCCGCCTATGGTCGTGGTCTCGACTTGTATGGCTTTTGGGTCACGGCCGTGATATCTCATCACTGACTGGACACGTGAGTCTCCGGTTCCGGTACTTTCTGGAGTTCACACACCGGCGCGGGATCTCTCGTGTGAGGCAACTTGTCACGGCCCGTGATGGTCAATCACGCTGGGTCGTGATGGTCTCCATCTTCCCGAGATCTTCAAGTATTATCATGGGGCGAGCCTCCTAGCGAGGCAGAATCCCCAGAATGGCAATCTCCATTGTTTGTTGACTTTTCTTTATTCTTGGAGCCTCTCACTTATGAATGCAGAAAACAACACAAGCAACCACTAGTGTAATTCTCTCCAAATAACCTAAAAACTACACAAAAAGGCAGCAGGAGTCAAATTCGAACTTAGGAACAAAACCAGGCAAATTGAACGAGAGAGTAAGACTGAATAGAATTGGCACATAAACCCTAGTTTATCTAGTCTTATTTAGATAAACGGAACACTTATCAAAATACTAAACTAAACCTTGCCTGTCTGCAAAAGCTTAAAACTCAAAAGCGACTGAAGACTTGGCAAGCTTGAAATTCTAATCAATTTCGCACCACGTTTCATGCAAAATCAAGCCGATCAATGTAGTCCCATTCCTCTACTTTAAACAATTGAGGAAATTATCATTCAGCCATCATTTCTCTAGGGTGAGGCTCAAGATACCTGAAAGGAAGATCACTATTTCAAACGATTGCCTTCCCTCACGAGCATTTAGTATTTCACTCGTTCGCTCGAGTTTGTCTAGGCTTTCAGCTTTTCTTTCAATTTCACTTATCAGAAAAACTTCCATGAATTTGATTTTCATCTCGAACATAGTTCCCACGAAAACATGCATGCAACATCAAAGGTCTTTTAAAGGTTGTAGTGGGGCCTGGGTGAGGTAGGATAATCAAGGATATTTAGGCTTAAGTCCTCAGGAACTAAGAGAGCATGAGCATTAAACACATTTTCCTCAGATTCACTTTCTTTCCATTTTCATTTGGGCTCAGGTGATTCTGGCCTTTTCCTTGATATTATTTTGTTTTTGCCCTTTTCTTTGGCAATTTTTTTTTTAACTTTCTTTTCTTTTCTTTTCTTTTTTGCCTTGGGTCAACCTTTTTTTCTTTCTCATCCCAATGAATAATACCTTGTACCATGCAAACTTAGTTTCTCATAACCTTTCTCTTCTCATTTCCGTGCTCTCCTAATCCCTAGGATTCCGGTACATGGTTTTCAGATTTTGGCTCATATGTAGGGTCATCGAGAAACAATGGGTCGGTTGAAACCGTTTGGCTAGTTGGGAATATCGTTAGGGATGGTTCATTTCGGGCCAAGTAGTTATTCGAAAATTGCCTAAATCATTTGATGCAACACGTAATCATACAAACCATATGAGATTCAAGCAAATTCGGGAAAGTGCAGCCTACGGTGAGTTCACACGTTCAAAAGCGAGTTGGAAACTCGAATCCTCATTGGACATTTTGCAAATTGTTTGTGAGATACGATTCCTAGTGTGTGCACCCCTACTTTGAACTTATCATACATCAACCAATCATATTGCATCTCAAAGTTCAATTTTCAATTTTAGTGAGATCAACTTTTCTATTACTTGAACCTAGGGGAAATCATCAATGGTGTATATAATTCAAGCAATCCATCTGTGCTCATATAATTAAAATCTAACAAGCTTGCGACCCACATTTCGTCTAAAAACTCTTGGTCTTCTCAAATTGTTCAGAGTGACAATCCAAAACAAACAAACACAAAAAAAAAAAAACAAAACAAGGGTGAGGAAAGGAAGTACCCCTGGCAGGTTTGCCTCCCAGTAGCGCTTGTTTAACGTCCAGGGCACGACTCGGTCACCCCAGGGGTTGATCAGGAGGAAGATCCTTCTTGCCATGCCATTCCTTGGCCGTTCTTTGTGGGTTTTGTGCCCTTTTACATGCTCGAAGCGGTTCAGAGGACAATTCATTTAAGTCCAGCATCCTTCTATAATCCACGCATTTCTCTCACTCCCGCGATGGTCTTTTTGGGGATCAACTTGTTGTCTTTGTTGCCACCTGCGGGTGTACTACCTTTCAACCTTGGTGCTACTTTCTTTTTTGCCCCCTGGCCAGAGCTCTTCCTTTGCACATTTCTTCCCTTGGGAGACTAGGGTATGGGTTCGTGCCTCTGCAGCCCACTCCAGAGTGGACTTCGTCCCCCGAAGGGCCTTTTCCTCATTGTCTTCCTCGTGAGTTACATCGATATTGTTGCGAGTGAAGGATCATGGTCTTCTCGAGTTGCATTTACCTTTTTAGTTGGGTCCACCAAATCCTCTCGATATACTTCTTTGACTTCTCTTGGGTGTAATCGCATCAAAGACATTGAAGACCACCTTATCATCATTCCCCCCTAAAGTGAGTTTCCCTTGCCGCACATCATCAAGGCATCCCCGGTGGCCAAGAAGGTTACCCAATATGGAGGATCTCGGCTCTTAGTCCCATGTCCAGCACCACGAAGTCCCTTTGGGAATATGAACTTGTCAACTTTCACGAGCAAGTCTTCTACTACTCCGTAGGGATATTTGATAGAGCGATCGCCGGTTGGAGTGACATTCGCGTATCCTTTACCTCTTTGATCCTAGCCTCTTCATCATCGAGAGGGCATCGAGTTGATGCTTGCCCACTAGATCACGTAATGCGCTTTAGAAGGTAATTTCCCGATGGTGCATGGTATCGAGGAAGGCAGGATCCGTCGACTTGGAGGCAGTTTCGTTGAAGAATGGCACTTCCTCCTCGGTCAAAGCAAGCTGTTTCTTCATCCACAATCTTCCTTCTTAGTGAGAAGTTCCTTCTAAGCTTAGGCATATGATGGCATTTGTTCCAAGGCTTGCAAATGGAATGTTAATCTGAAGTTTCGGAGGGCATCGGGAACTTATTGAATTGCTTATCTGTTGAGGCTTACTTCAATCTTTAGGATCACGGAACCTTCATGTAAGGTGGAAGGTCTTGGGGTTCAACCCACTTCTTCCTTCGAACTCTTCATCCACAAGTTTGAGCCTTCCCCCCACTCCCAGGTCCCTTGTCAACTTTGACCTTCTTTCACTGGTTCTTCTTCCTCAGTAGTAGTTGTTAGGGCCACTTGTCATCCAGGAACTAGTGGTACCTGCTGGGTTCAATACCCTTCCGCTTCTAGTAGATATGACATTGCATTGTCCCCAGGGTTGTTCTCGGTACTACGGAAGAGTGCACGGAAGGCATTCATTAAGTTGCGTCGCGATGTCTTTATTTGTGTCTCGATTCTGAATTAGCGATCTGTATGAGTAGCCAACTTGTCGATGGCGGTGTTCACCTTCTCAAAGATGTGTATGTATAGGTTGACAGCTTCTCAGCTGTCCGGTCATCTTTTCAAAGGCCAGCTCCCAGTTTTGTCTTCCACCATCGATATTTGCAGCCAGTTAGGCCGGAGGAACTGCTGAGTGTGCTGTTCTGAATTCCAATGTTCGGTCTCGGACCCCTGTTGAGGTTGTTGCCAATTCTGTTGAGGGTGTTGTTAGTAGCTAGACCACCATTAACATCCTCCAAGCAAATCCGGATGGTCTCTTCTCATGCCTGCCTATACGATTTTGGTTGTTCCTCGATGGTGTTGACCGGGGCACGGTGTCATAGAAGTTGTGGCAAGAGTCACATGTTCTTGAGGAAATTTAGTGGGCAATTCAAGTGTCATGATTTCCATTGCAATTTGCCTGGCGCGAGGCATTCCTGTGTATAGCATTAACCACTCTTGTTCCCGAGGACAAAGCCTCATTTGCATCTTCAAAAGTCTGTTTTGCTCATAAATGGCTTCGATTGTCCCAGGCCCAGTCCACTCGGTCTCCTACCACGGTTGTAATCATTATATGACATCTTCTCTAACGGTGCCCATCCATCCTCGGTGATAAATATACAAAAAGCGCCAGTGCGGCATCACAGTTCATCGATAGCGTCACTCTCGACCCGTTAAAGAAATGTTGCACTTTGGAAACCGGGTCAAAAACGCGAGGACATCTTCTCAATAAGCCATTGTACCTCTCCATGCTTCATTGTATCTTTCATCCTCCGTTGCCGATCAAGTGCGGCTATTCTTGCTATGCCGCCTTCGAGGAGAAAGTATTTGGTTGGAACCTGTGCCATTTACTCCCAGTTACGTCTGTTCTATCCAGACTATCATTGATCGTGACGACATCCCTAAGAGAGAGAGGAAGAGCCGCAGCGAAACTCATCTTGTGAGACTCCTCTTGTCTTACGTAAGTCACACGCCTCAAAGGAAGCCCAGTGATGTGTCTATCTTGGTCTTGCTTTCCCCCTCCACGTGTGATTCTCCGGGGCTGGAATGTGGCACGTGCTTCAACTCTGAAGGAGTATGTTCGATTGCCTCTCCATGATGGAAGAGTCACGATCCACCAAGCTTGGTAGATCGTACTCAAAGAGGCTTGTGAGGAGGAGGAGGAGGAGGATTTTCTTCACCGTACCATTACCTGTTTTAATTCTTCGACCTCTTTTCCTTTATCAGCCTCTTTTCTTAATTGCCTCTCAGTCCTGGTGATCTCGGAATCGAATAGCACGTCCTCTTGTAGAAAGTACCTCGCATACAAAAACGAGGCAAAGACCAAGTGGAATCAAAAACAGAGAAAAATAATGGCAATTAAATAAAAAAAAATAAAACAAAAAATCGAACAAACAGTGAATTTCCTCGAGAATTAGGAAAATTGGTTGTGCGATCCCGATCTTGGCGCCAAAAACTTGTTGTGACTCAGGCAAGTGTGCCGGGTAAATGTAAGTAATAAAAACACGGTAAGATTCTCTAGAATTCGAACACGAGGTTGGGTTGCCAGTTCGACTAAATTGTCAAGAAATCCAATCGTTGGTTAAGCTATAGAAGGTGGTTGAGAGAAAGAGATTGAGATTACGAATTCAGAATCGATTCAAATAACGCTCGGTGATTAAATTCAGAAATAAAAGCATCTAAGGTTTGAATCCACCTACCCATCATGCAAAGTACCCAGTGATGATATTCTCCTCCTAAGTTCAATTTTAATGTCAATGGGGACCCTAAATTCTCCTAAATCCCCTTGGTACTCATTGGGACGTATTCGATGATTTGAGTTAATTACTTGCTAGGTCTCTTAACCTAATCTCGAATTCTATTAATTCTTGTTCCCCATAGGTTGCATCGGTCTCCTCTCATCCAGTGCAATACTAGATGATGTTCCCGATTCAAGTTCTAAAGCGCGGATGCCGCTGAAACCTCGACACGCTTAACTAGTCGATCACGCTAGCATATAATCGACACAATGAAAACAGAATTGGAAAATCATAGTTGAATTAAAGGAGAGAGGATTACATTACGCAGGAACTATCCATGCCATGGTGGCTTCATTCGATCCCACTGAACCGAGAGATTAGTTCCTCATATCAGTATCAACAACGCACGTATAATCGAATTCATCCTAAGCCTTGAATTAAGATAAAAGAAGAGAAGAAGAAATCCGAATAAGGGTTACAAAAGGTCTCTGAAAATTCTGATCCAAGGTTCTCTTTTCTGTACAGTCTGCTCTGTTATAAGGAGGCCACAGCGTCACGGTAGTGATGGCCATCGGCCCGGTAGTAGCGACTTCATCCTGGCGCACTACGGGATTTGAACATTAGCGGCGAAGGATGTCTCTATGAGCGAGTCTTGCTTATCCGGCCCGTGATCTCAATCCATGACCAAGTAGTGATGTTCTGCCCTTATGTGGATTTTAGGTCCACAGTAGTGATATCCATCCCGGCTGGTAAGTGATAGTATCGACTTGTATGGCTTTTAGGTGCAGGCCGTTGAAATACATCACGGCTAAGTCGTGATAGTCTCGATTACGGTACTTACGAGTTTCACCTGCTCGCGGCGAAAGGGACGTCTGGCAGCCAGAACCCTCCGGTCACGGCCGTGATATCAATCACGGCTGACCGTGATAGCCTCCATCTTCCAGGATCTTCAAACTATCGCGAGGCGAGCCTCCTCTCGCGGGGCGGGAATCCCCCAGAATAGCAATCTCCACTTATTTGTTGACTTTCCTTAATTCTTAGGCCTCAATTATGGACACGAAAACAACCTGACATCCACAAGCGTAATTCTCTCCAAAACCTTAAAACTACACAAAAGGAAGCAAGCAGGTCAAAAAGTCCAACTTAGGAACAAAACAAGGCAAATTTGGGCGCGAGTAAACTTCGAATAAATTGGCATAAACCTAGTTTATCTAGTCTTAAAACTAGATAAGCCCGGAACTTATCAAAATCACAGCTAAATAAGTAAGGCCAAATTCTAAAGAGAGGCTTTTATTATAGATCTATAAAGGAAAGGAAGCCCAATATCTCTCATTTCGTGTGTTTGGATTACAAATGTTTTGTACTTTAATAATGGTAAAAATAATTTAGAAATTTGATGCAGAAAGTGATGAGGGATATTCTTAGGTTATTCATCGTCTAGCCAAAACATTCGGGGTATACAATAAAAGAACTTTAGCTGTTGAGGATTCGGTCATGTTTCTTTTGATGAGACTAACCCCAAAGGTTGAGAGGATATTGATGACCTTGCAGATTCCTTAGAACATACCAGCTTGGATGAAAATAAAAATCAGAGGACAAGAGAAGCGATAATGATGAGATCGAAGCAAGAGAAGAAGAACTTCAGATCTTCCCCGAAGGAATGGGAGAGTTTCCAAAAATATCCATTGGACAACATTATTGGTGATATTTCTAGGGATAATTACTAGAAGCTCCATTAAAAATGCTGGCAATCACGTGCCTTTTGTTTCTCGAATAGGGCTAAGAACATTGGCGGTGTTATTTGTGATGAATTTTGGTTGTTAGCAACCATGCAAGAGGAATTAAACCAATTTGAAAGAAATCGGAGTATGGGAACTAGTCCTGAGCCATCAAAAAATCAAACAATTGGAACTAAATGGGTCTTTAGAAATAAATTAGATGAAAATGGTATAATTGTTAGAAACAAGGCCAGACTTGTAGCTAAAGGTACCTGATAAATAGGAGGACATAGATTATGAAGAAATGTATATATGCACCGTGGCAGGACTTGAGGCCATTCGCATGTTACTTGTTTGTTTTTGCATTATGAATTTTAAATTATATATCAAATGGATGTAAAAGTGCGTTCTTAAATATTTATTCAGAAGAGGTGTCTGTAAATCAGCACTCTTGGTTTCGAAGAAAATTTTAGTAGGGCCAATCATGGGTTTCGCTTAAAAGCGCTTTATAGTTTAAAGCAAGCTCCTGAAACTTAGTATGAGCGCTTAAGCGAAGTTTTCTTTTAGAAAAGGTTTTCAGGAGGAAGGTTGACACAACCTTATTTATTAAAGAAAATCACATGATATTCTTCTGAAATCTGATGTATATGGATGATATAATTTTGGTGCTCTTGATGAGTTTCTTTGGAAATAATTATAAAAGCATATGCGGGAAAATTTGAAATGTCGATGATGGGAGAATTAAATTTCTTAAATTTGAGCTTTGGTAAATAATGTGATATTGGCGTATTACGCTTAAGTCAAACAAAATCGCGAGGAACTTTTAAAAAAAGATTCGGAATGGAATGATGAGATAGCCACACCAGCTGAGCTTTCGTACTACTTAGATAGATGAAAATGGTAATCCTATTGATGACAAAATATAGAGGTATGATTGGGTCCCTCTGTATCTTCTTTGCAAGTAGGCACGACATCATGTTTAGTGTTTGCATGTGTGCTAGATATCGAGCTAGTCTGGGAATCCCTTGTCGGCGGTTAGCGAATAGTGAGATATTTAGTTGGGACAAAAGACATGGGCTTGTGGTACTCAAGGTGACACATGCAAGTTGGTTAGGTATTCGGCTCTGACTTTGCGGGTTAAGTTAGATAGGAAAAGTACTATTGGGACATGCCACTTTTGTGGTGCTTGGTTTCGTGGTTTTATCAAAAAACAAGCTAGTGGCATTGTCAACCCTTTGAGGCGGAATACATAGCGACGAGGGGAGTTGTGTGCCCAAATTATTTGGATGAAACAACAAGCATTTAGACTATAGTGTCCAATTAGATCATATCCCGTTTGATGTGATAACACTAGTGCCGTTAACTTAACTAAGAATCCGTTTCCAGCATTTAGGAAAAACACATTGAGATAAGAGCACCATTTTATTAGGATCATGTGCAAAATGGGATTGTGTTTGGAGCATGTGAGTACAACTATTAATTGTGAATATCCTTACTAAACCCACTCAATAAAGAAGTTCTTTTACATCACGAGAGAAGAAATTAGGCATCCTAGATTTATCTTACATCAGATTAATCTTACGTATTTTACTTTTATTCTCACATATCGATCAAATTTGCTCTCTGTCGATAATCACATTAATAAGTATGTGAAGCGGGACAATTAATTTATCATGGATTCCTATAACTGTGTGTCACACTTTTCGATAATAAATTTCCAAATTAACTGCATAAACTGAATTGCATCCGGTTGGTCAATGTGCTCTGCCGTCCATTCCATTATGATAGTCGATTTTGTTAGTTTGGATATCATGAATCATAAAATCATAAAATCAGCCTCCATGTGGCTACACATATATCTTATTAACACTAATAATGTCGCTTTGTTCTTTTGATGAATGAAAGTTATCATCTTTTATTTATTATCTTTTTATCCATAAACTTTAACTTTTGATGTTAGTGAGGAGAAGAATTAGAGTATTAATCTTACTTAAAATAAATGTAATTGAACTATTAGGGGGAGCATGATTATATTCCATTTGCTAATAATTTGAATTTATGTTACAATTTAAGCTGACATATCTATTGAGTAATATGTTTTAGATATGAAATCCATCACGCTAAATGCCGGTGCGTATATAACTACGACACCCACATTACATAGGTAAGAAGGTAAGGTTTGTCATAATCAAAAGAGGTATGTAATGCAATTTATATATTTTGATGAATGACAAACACTACCAAAAACAAGGGAATTTTCTTATAGCGTCTGAGTGCAGCGTCGCAGAATTTAAATTATTATGGTGTACCGAAGGAAATCAGTATCAAGACCTCAAGCAAGATTGAGTATATACTGAGTCAGTTATCTTTCATAGGGTATGATGGCTAAGCTGCTTTGGCTCATTTTAATCGGTTTAACTAAAACACTACACTTTTGGATAAAGGTTTTGATAAGCTTTTGATTATTGAAATATTTTTCAAATTGATTTTAAATTAAAAAAATAGAAATCTGATTTAACAAAAAAAAAAATAGATTAAGTTTTCAAAATATAAAATCGGTTTGATCCCATGCAATTATTAATTTTCAAGGTCGCGATCAATTTATTCAATACGTTATGACATATCCAAATGATGCAATTTCAAAATGATTGTTCGAATTGAAATGATCAATTTCCCTTTCTGAACGTGTGCAGATTTGATGAACTTATATTTATATAGCGAATGGAAAATTTTTATCGATATTATAAAAACTTGGTTGCACTAAAGCTTCAACCGTTTGAGTCTTTGATTCAATTTAACTATGATTGAGATTTTATTTCAATTGACTAAGCTTTCCTTCTCGATTGAAAAACTTGATTAATTGAGTTTGGAATGAAATAAATTGGTTGACTAAAGATGTACCAATTGGTGTAGCGGTAATTTGTTCAATAATGACGAAATTAATAGTACATTGTTCTTTACATATATATGTGAATCTTGGGTGCAACGTAAAGCTTTCTTTTTGAAATTAAATGATATTGATCTTGAATAAGAAAACCGGTGTGTGAAATTTGAATTGGAATGCTGTATGTATATGCCGAGGCATGGTGCGTTTGTAAAATGTGAAAATTGTTTTAAACCGCAATTGATTTGCAAATTAAACTTAATGGTGCAACGGCTAGCTTTCAATTCAAATTGTTTTTAAACCATGAAATTGATTTGCACATTACCATTTAATGGTGCAACGGCTAGCTTTCAATGACATAAGTCCTTTCACTTGTTGGGTGCAACGGTCGTATTTTCAAAGGCTATAAAAAGTGGTTTTGTTGAAAATTCGTAAGAGAAGAGAATACATAAAAAAATTACTCTTTTGATAAGACAATTCTTGTAAAGGCAAATTGTGTTATTATCGTAAACCTGCATAGTCTTGAAGTTGTAATCATCTGCGTAGAAGAGTGTATGTATTATTTCTTCCTTTGTGGCCCTTTTGTGTGGTGTGGTATCCTCTTTGTTGTGATTGGGGACAACACGAGGTGGGGTATCCCCAGTGAGGAAGGGCTCTGTTGTGTCCTGAAGGTTGCGGCCCAGCATGGGTTATGAAACATTTTGTTAGTGGGAGAAGAAAATCCAGCGAGTGAAGTGGGAGCTGGGCGTGATCCAATGGTGGTTAATTGGTGAGCATATGGATAAAATCTCGGCATAGTATTCTCTTACCTCTCTTTCAATTTATTTCTTTTATATAATTGATTACGTGATACGTTTTGTTAAGAAAATTTTTGTTGAAAAAAATAGAAAAGAAATTGTAGACTCGGTGCACTCTCCTCTTGGTGAAGCCACATTATTCCAATAGTTGTGACTAGAAACATTCACTTCAAATAAATGAAAGTTTCATCACACATTATCCATATATCGATATATGTAGTTGAGCTTCTGATGCCAATATGGCTTGATGTGTATCAATGAAGAAAAATCTTTGTAGTGAATACATTACTAATTAATTTTTTTACAAAATTTATGTAAGATTTAATATAGTAAATAGATATTTAGTGCATATTTGAAATATTTTTATTTTTATTTTTATTTAATTAAATTTACTCTCCAACACCCCCTTGGGCATGAACTCATTACATGACTAACTCAATTTCTTAAAAACATATTAAATAAAAAAGAATGTTGCGGGTGCTTTGATGTTCAATTTTATGAATTTTGACAAACTAAACGTGAATCTACATATCTATTACGTCTTTCTTCATCCCATACCACTAATATAACTGCTTGTGATCTTGATACATCTTGGTGACTCCCAGGATGTAAGCTTCGGTTTACTCGTGGGCTTCCTCGAGTGCTTTTTCCGCTTCGGCCTCATCTGGAAGTACACAATTCTTTCCTTGAACCTTAGGATTCCATCCTCCTTTAGATTTCCAATCTTGCTCCTTGTCGCACCTAATTCCCGCTTTCTCCTTGTAGAGTACTGATCACTTTCTTGTTTCTCCGTATCTGTTCCATCAATCCATTGGAAAGCGGTAATCGCCACCTAGCAAAGCTTTACCGGAGCGACATCATAAGCCGTCAGCATATCTTGGATAAAAATATAAACATTTTATGTATATTTTACCGATATTAAAAGTAGTGAAAAATCGGGATGTTACAATATCATTCAAGGGTCAAATAATAAATTTCAATCAATGTTAATGATTGAATGTTATTTTTATCTATATAATTGATAATTGATATTTAATAATATATTAAATTATTTCTTATATTCGTATTATTTAATGATAATTAATATTTAATACCGACTTGAATAATATTATACATTAATTTTAATATATGCATTAATTTCCTAGAGATAATTCCTTTCTATAGTAAAGATTATCCAAGCGCTTGGATGAGATGACATGGGTTTAACTCGAAGCTTAATCAAGGTCTGAGTTCGAATTCGGCCATAGAATGCGACATCGTTAAAACTCTTGAGAAAGCTTTTAAGCGCCTAATAGTCCTGCAGAGCTCGAGAGATTAGTCTCCATAGTGCATGGGAAGGATACCTTGGGAAACCAAAAAAAAAACTTTATAGTAAGATTGAAAACTCTTATGAATACTATATATTTTTATTTAGGGAAAAGTGTCTGAGACCCTAAAATTTAACCATTTGTAAATAGGCACCTTCAGTTAATTCTTGCCAATTTTTATACCAAGAAAGACATCGAAAACATCCGCGATAGATTTAGACATCCCAACTATGTTGGCACTAAATCCATCATCATTTTGCAATTCTTCTTAATTAATCAGCAAACTTTAATATTAGTGAAATTAGTCCTTTTGTTAATTCAAGAATTAGATGACTAAGGATGATCAAATCCAACCATTTATTTTGTAAGCATCTAAAGTTGATTATCTTATTTTTGAAAAAAGGAAAAATAAACACGAAGCAAGGAAGAGTTCTATTTCGTGTTGATCTTGGTTCAATGTTCTTCTGTGTTTGTCTTCTTCCTCCATTTTGGGAGAGGCAGGCAAATCTTCGTAAGGTTTGTGGGTTCCTCACATAAATCAATTTCCACAATCTCCCTTGAAGTGACGGAAGGCACATGGGCGAAGAAGAAGGTACCGCCCGGGAAGAACAACCATGAGAAAGAACGGAAGGAATGAACCGTGAAGAGAGCTCTTCTTTCTGCAAAATTTTTTCTTTTTTTAAAAAAAAGTTAAAAGTTTAAAATTAAAAATAATAATAATCAACCATTGAGATTTAAGAAAAATGAAACGGTTGGATTTGATCATACGTTAGTTATCTAACTTTGAACTAACGAGGTGATTTCAGCGATGGTTTGGTTGTTGACTAATTAGGAAGATTAAATGATTAAATGTGTCTATTTGAAAATGGGTTAAATTGTAACGGTATGTGCACTTAGCAATTTTATTAATAATATTTTGTGTGTCGTAGTTTTACAAATGGCGATGATTTCGATCCCTTTAGTTTTAATTGCTCGAATCGAGTCTCTATGTTCAAAATTGAAAGCGAAAACTGGTATTATCGTCAACCCAATCATTCAATACTTAACAGAGTTGCTGACCTCGTTTACCCTTTGCTGTTATGACATTAGTCTTGATTTTAATTAGTTGAAAAAATATTAAAAAATTCATAATTATCTGCAGTATGCTCATGCTTTTAGCTTTTTTTGAATTTAGCATTTTTTCCAATAATTAGTAAAACTAATCTTACACTAACATCATATCATAAAAGATGCGACACCCGCTTCTTGGGGTCATCACATAGTAACACGTTTCGGAAAAATAAACTTTAATTATCTTTGATTTACTTCGTTTAAATAATATTTTATAATACTTTTCTTAATACAAAATGGTGATAATTTTTTTCTTTTAATTTGTGTCTGACAACACCATTTAAACATAACGTATATATATATAAACATATGCATCAACAGGTTTTGTACAAACCATATCACTATATGAGGCCTTTATCATAATAGGCCATTCTTATATCGCAGTAAAGAAAATAAAAACATGCGACACTTGTGTGAGCAGAGTACTGACCATATAACAAAATCATGGCTCTGTGGCAGAAATGAGCTTAGTGAAGTGTTATCAAAAATGGAATCCATCTACGGCTGATCATATCTAATACTTAATTACCCGTTGGGAAGACCATGGTGATCATTCCCGTCCTCGTGAAGTATCGGAGTAAGAGAACCACGACCCGATCCACCGTCATGTGAATCGTCGTCATCATCGAGGGATGTGGTCGGGCCGTCCTCGACAAACTCCTCCGGATCCTCCTCGGGATTTATAACCATCTGTACAGAGGTGATTAGTGATTGCTTCATCCAGCGATTTTGTGCAATAGGAGGGATGACATCGAAGGCTCTCCACGATCGACAAATGTTGTAGTAGAAACCGCATCGGAGTTAAGGGATACCTCAATGGTCTCCCAAGATTACTCCGTTCCCAAGATCGGTATAAATATAAATAAGCGTTTATATTTTTATTTGAAACTTAGAGGGTCTTTTGGAAAACAGTCATATTCATATCATACTTATTTTTATAAGTATAAAGGAGATTAAATTTTAGGTTGAAAATTCGAATGGAACCAAATATGCATTTTCAGCAGCATTAGATTTTACTGATCGGAAAATCTAATTTTGACGAGAACAAAATGAATAGATTTTATATCTCATTCAGGTAATTATAGGTTATTTCGAGAATTTTCAAAATAATTGAATTTTTTTTATACTTGTCTGGGCGTAAATCCATAATGGAAGGCAAGCCAGTGAAAGCAGGATACAAGGAACACATCAAGAGATCGGGACAACGAGTCATACACATGGTGACTCATGGAATATGATCCTGAAGAAGCATTTATGAGCGTTAAATCTCACACAGTAATCATGACACAGATAAAAAGACCAAAAAATACTGAACTTTCGTACATTATTAACCAAGACATCCCTTTTCAACCCACTCATTTACATAGTTGTAAACCTCACATCTCCTCGAGTCAGTACATCCATATATACTTAACATACCTATTTCGTTTTGTTTTTGTTTCATTCTTTCCCTCTCAAAGGCAAAAATCGGAGTAAATGACGGAGTTAATGCAGTTTTAGGAGCGGCTAACGGATAGGATCGGTGACTCGCGGGTCATTGGTGAGTCATATGTGTGCAGAAATCATCCACTCCTCCATCCGTCACTTGAGCCACATATTATTAACCACCAAGTGGCCAATAGCCTTAGTTAGATTAACTGTGAACTACGATTAATCATATATTAATTTAATATTCACAAAACCCATTATTTGGACTCTAAGGAACCAAACAAATCCTAAATCTAAGCCTATATAAAGGCTCGAAACCTCATCTGCCCCACTCCCATTCTCTTCATCTTCCCTCACCAAGTTTTCCCCATTTTCTCTAAGTTACAAAACTCCATAAGAACTTCTGAATCTCCAAAGATAAATATGACCCTCTTCCTTTACAGAGCAACAAAACTCTCAACATAAAAGTTGTTTTATTTCTCTCTTATTTTAAACAAGATAAAGATCATCAAAAACGGATAGAATTATGTTGGGAGATGGGCTCAAATCTCGAAACTACGGAATTCTCGGCCAACCACGAAACGGAATAAAGAAGGCCCTTTCCCTGTTATGATTCGAACCAAATGAAGAACTTTCAACACCAAAGTTTTTAATTTTATTGTTATCTTTCTAACAAGACAAAGTTTGTGATTTTGGATGAGTATATTGTGAGATATCACAAATACCATCACACCCTGGTATCCGAGTTTTCAAGTTAGTGAAGGTTGATCATTTTCTTCATTTCTTCAATCTTCAAGAGGTAAAAGCTCATCTCCTTGATCATCTAAGCTTTTATATTCATGCTTATTACCTCATGTTTATGCCATGAATCATATTTTCCATTACTAGATCTAGAACTTTGAAAATCCATGTGAAATGCAGGAAATGTCTCTTGGTATTTAAATCCACTTCCTATATTTCTTGATATCATGCATACTATCTAAATCCAAGAGCATGTAGTAATAAAAAATTTCCTTCCTAATAAACTAGCTATGGCCAAGCCTAGGAGGATGGGTTTGATAGGAGTTTTATTCAGGGTCTTCATCCATAGTCTTGGTAATTATCCTATTAGTATGTATGCTTAATAAATCCAAGTTGGTTTATCAAACAAAGTCTTTTAGCCTTATTACGACTCAAGGCGAAAATATACCTTGATGGACAAAGATTTTGGTTTCAATCTTTATTAGTAATCATGTGTTTTAAAGTCTTAAAAGTGCATTAGGATCATTAATCCATGACTTAAGCAGAAGTTTGGAGATTTTGAGCCACGGAGACCTAAAGGTACGTGACCTATCTTAGTGGATTAGGTGATTCATTTACTTGTTTTTGATTGGTGGTTTGTAGTTTGTTGAAGGTTAGTGTTTTTACGGCGCGTACGTTTGTCGCCGATTTCCGGCAAGGTCAAAGCTCCAATCAGAGCTTGTCATTCTACGAGAGGAAGGGAGCTTACGTGGTTATTCCCAATAGCGTATGTGATCGGTGTGTGGTACAATATTATTTATCTTTGTAGTTTGTAGTACTTGTTTAATTTGCTTCAAAGTTGTTTAAGTGATGTTATTTTTACCTGTGATGATTGATTTGCTTTTTTAAATTGTTTCTGCGTTATCTTATAATGTGTTGCTAGGTATTGATTTGCAGAAATATTTATGATATTGTTGTTTAAAGAAGCGGCGGTGGTGGATCTTGATCGTGTCGGATAAAGGCTTTAAGAGCTTTATAAATTATATTCATTGTTTTAAGGGTAAAATGTTTGGGATATAATATTAATGGAATATTTATTTGGGAAAAATGAGGAATCTTTTGGAAAATATTATTATTTTAATGATTTAATAGCGTAAAAGTGTTTTATGAGTTATAGTGGTAATGCTTAGTGAAGATATTTTTATCTTGCTAGTTTATACGTAGGGGAATTTCTAAATATTAGAAAATGTTATTTTAGAAAATAAGTTTCAAAAATAATTTTATTATGGTGTTGGAAAAATTATTTTACTAGAAAAGGAACATAATTGACTTAAAGCGTTTTTAAAACATCGAGCGATGGACAATCCCGATAATATTTATGGTAGGATTACTAGCGGTAGCGTAGTTAAAATAGAGAATATGTATCAAAGCAATATTTTCAAGTTCAAAATATTGATTTTATGAAAGAAAAATGAATTCAAGTGATTTTGATGATTTTGTAAAATGAATTTCCAGCAGCGATATTTAGTAAAATTGTTTTATACAGGGTTATTTCGACAACTTGGATAAGTTTGAAATTTTTGATTTTGTGTTTCACCAAGCTAAAACAGTGTTAATGTAAAACCTTGTGCTCAGGGCGTTGTGATAATGGCGTTTGAATGCTCAAGCCGAAGATCTTTGATCTAGGTGTTACGTTGTTAAAGCGTTGTGCCGTTGTTACAACGTTGTGATTGTTGGAGCGAAATCTAGGCAAGTATACCTAGTCGTACAAGTAATACGGTGATTAGAGGTAGGTTGCTCATTATCCACGAGATCGGTTGCCAATTGCCAATTCACAAATCAAGCAAGCTATCTTGACTAAATGAAAAAAGATCAAAACATAAATAAAGCAACAAAACTGATAAAATATTTTTGGTCTTTTTGGGGAATCTTATCAAACACTTGGAAATGCAAATAGGGGTGTTGGGATTAAATTTCACTAAACCTTAGTCTCATGCAATACCAAGACTTCTGTCCAGGTTTATCTTACATTATTAAAATCAACCTGCAAAAATTTTCGAAGCCACGATTCCTCGGATAGCGAGAGCCTAAATCCACTAATAGACCCTAATTCCTTAGGTAGCTAGATTAATGAATTTGCATTAAGATTAAGGATTACGTGATTACTAATAAGCCAAACCCCACGTTTCACAGATGACGAGGTTTACTAGGTGAATAATTCAGATCAAAAATTGGTAAGAGCGTCCCATTGCAAATCAAATCTTAAAATCAGTTTATGGGTAGCTAAACCTAAGCATTAAGCGATGAGATTAAACACTAATAAGAAGGAATAAACGCCGATTAATCCAATCGAAACAGTGCAAGGGTTCATATTAGCTACATCTAATCCCAACAATAGGGATTTAACTCACTACGTAATGAAAGAAAGCCAAAACGAATAGTAGAAAAAGGGAGAAGAAACTCCATGGAAGATTTCCAGCTGCTAGTCATATATTTGGTTGAGCAAAACCTCCCTTCTGTGTTCCAAGGTCGTCCCTGGGGTAAAAGAAGTGCTCCTGAGTTAAAGTCCTATTTTTGCATGCATGTAGGTAATACATCTACCTTCTTTTTAAGTAATAGAATTATGGCTAAAATATATATGAAGTCGTATTCATGTAACTTAAGGCTTCATCCTGTAATTTAGTTGTCGGATCTCAATCATATCTTATCAAGATTTAATTAGATGATAGGATGCTGACAGCAATTTTGTTCTTTCAGGTGGCCTGTCCACTTTAATTCCATTTAATCTTTCTTATGTGGGCCGTGATTTGCTTTGCCATAAACATTGCTACATTAATGTTTTTATTTGTCAAATCCCAAAGTTTCCGTTGGCAAGTCCTTGGATTGAGTTCAAGATATATCTCCTTGCATATGGTGATTGATATTCTTTGTGACTTTGAATATTCTAAATTAATTGCCCAGTCAATATCTTCATCTTTATTTTTATGGTAAGTCGGTAATATCCAAATCATTCAGTCCATCGATTAGGCCTCTCACATTCTTTGTTGGACTTTTGTCAGTTGTCATTAAATATTTCCATTCCAAATTAAATTGGAGTCATCATTACTTCACTTTTCAAGGATAATCCGGGCTCCATTATGGCTCATCGGGGCATTTTCTCTTTAATTTCGAAAACTACACCATGAAACCACTTTACGTTCGGGTAAAAACTAACAAATCAATTTAAATATGCCTAAAACTATATGAGAATGCATGCAAAAATGTACATAAAATATGATGTGAAATCACTTTATCAGTGATGAATGTTGTTACAGTGAATATTGTTTTTTTATTTTATCTCCACGAACCTAGGTGATTGGAAGGTCTAGGTTTTGTGATTGAAGCATTCGGACCGTGTCTGTGTTAGTGTTGAGAAATCTATCGTTAGAAATTCAGTAGTTGTAAGCCATCTTGAGCTGAACAAAAGAATAATGAACACAAAGAAAAAAATACACTTGAGAAAAAAATGTTTTATATGCATGCATGGGCGGACGTGTCCGTCCTATGCGATACCTTAATGATAGGGGTATTGGGGCTACATTGTGTCTATACGATGTTATTAGAATTGATTGGGTTCGTTGTTGTCCTATGTCTGTGCCTTAATGATAGGGTATTGGGACCTTGTGCCTATATACTGGCTACGTTGTGCCTAATATGCCGGCAATTGGCGTGATCAACTATTTATTTGGTGTTGGGTCTCGGATATTAAGCACTTAAGTGAACACGAATATTTTGAAATTGTTCTGCATTTTTCCAAATATACGTGAAATTATGAAACCTAGTGATGATAACTTGTTTTATTTATGGTAATGTATATGTGTATATGTCTTCCTTCGTGTCCGCGCATGATGTTATTGTGTTAAATCCGTATATTGGCGTCTCACCGCCTGAATATATCGATTACTGTGGTAGTTATCGTTGTATCTTGGGATACTAGTATAGATAAGTGGAGGAGTTCTTTAAAGTCAATTGGAGACTTAAGTCAGTTACGGGAAGAGATGTGTGATCGTGGAATGATCACGAGGTATCAATGAGTGTCTTGTAGAGCGACCCGACTTAGGTCTTGATTGGGTTGTAAGTTTGAAAAGGTTGGTTAGCGTGGGGTTGTAATTGGTCTTTGGTTTAATTTTCTCTTTTGAAAATTGAAACTTTTTGTGAAAAATTATCTTGTATTGTGACTCGTTAAGAATATGATTTTACTGTTTTAGTGTCTGATCCATGGTGTTCTTGAGTTTTCTGCGAAGAAAATTTGTTCACACGAGTTTTACAACTTAAAACAAAAATAAATTTTACGAAACCCACCAACGAATTCTTTTTTAATTTATTTAGCATGTGTTAAGAGTAATGCGAGGGTGTTACCTGACAAATTTTGTTTGATTAATACTCTTGGATCTTAAATATAGAGATGATAATAAGATCATGAAATTGGTTTCATGATCTTAGGAGTTTTCTATGAATTTCTACGATTTTTGAACATGGGAACTACTAAGATGAAACATGATGATGGCTTTAAATCATGAAAATGAATGAAGAACATAATGATGATTAGTGAGAAAGATGATGTTATACCTCTTGAAGATTCAAAATGAGCAAGGATCAAGTGGTTTACGGTGGGAATTTGCGTATAAAACAAACAACAGCAAGGAAAAAAATTCCCATCGAAGGATCCTTACGAATGGTCATGATTCATGGTTAGAAGATTTACCTCTTTGAAGCGATGAGAATTGCCGTTGAAATGATACATCACGAGCACCACACCGAATGATGTCTCTAAGGTATCCACAGCGAGATCGGTGAGCGACCAGCGTCACGGACACGAGCGTCTACGCCTCACGGTGCAGCCCGGCCCAGAACATTTTGCTCTTTTGTCAGCTCTCTATGTGGCTAGGGTAAAAACCGTGTAGGCCATGATAAACTAAGTGTTCTACTTATAGTAGCACCTCCTTGCAGTGAGTTAGTGAGCAACGTTTGACCTAGACCCATGTACTTTGTGCCGGGCCCAATAGAAGAGTCCAACTCCCCTTTTAATGCTTCTTTTTGATCCTTATTATGTGTGTGACCTCAGCATAGGTTCCCGAAATGTTAGTAATATTAAATCCCATTAATATTACAAACGATGTGATATCTAGCAATACATCACACCTTACCTAAGTAGTGAGAAAATCGGTGATTTGGAAACCTTTATGACAAATATTCATGTGCATTATTGTCCTTTGTCCATATATCTATATTGAACCAAGCGTGATATGTCACCCTTGTTGGTTGATCTCATGTTCCCATACGATACAGTGGAAACTTAACACATGAGGTCAATATCTAAGTATTATTCGTTTCTCTGTAACCGTGCATTTTACTGTCTCACTTTCTATCAGGGCCCCACGAATATTACTTGTTGTAGGAGGGACAAATTCCATCTGGATCACTCACATCCTACTGCATGGCCGGTATACTTGGTATGTGTTTTACATCATCTCATTCAGGATAGCGTTTGATGATACATTAAAGCTTCACGCGACTCCTCGTAGGGATCGTGGCGATTTGGTCGAAGGATTGCATACACCATTGTCACTTTATGAGAACTACTTGTGACACTCATAGCGCTCCATGTAGTGTTCTCATGGTGGGTCGATCGATTGCGTCATTACTCTAATGTGTACCTATGTGGTGACTCGATATCTCATGCTCCATGACAGTGAGATATGGTCGTCGGTTGCACACATAATAGTCTAAATGTATTATTATTGTCCTTATTAATAAAATACTTGACTACGGATATTTAAGAATAGGATTTCATTGTTCAATAGTGTCTCACGATCCAAGTCATATACTTGATATTCTATTAAGCTGAAATTTCTATTCTAAGGACTTTATTATGTTTTAATATGTATCACTAAAGTGGATGCCTCATATCATATATATATATATATATATATATATATATATATATATATATATATATATATATATATATATATATATATATATATATATATATATATATAATATAAATGACGAAATGAAGTCTAAGAAATACTTTTAACCCTCTCCAGGGCTTACGCGATCAGTCTCCCACTAGCGCTAGAGACGATCGAGGCATAAATCTAATGCCATCTCAGTCTAGTGTGATATTCGTCTTCCGTGAGCAGAGGTTTCGTAAATGAAGTGAGCAACGTTATCAAGTGTTGGTACTCTGCATATTTTCACATATCCTCTATCGATGTCTCTGAATGAGATAAGAAACCTAAGTATATGTTTGGATCGGTATGAGTCTAGGTTCCTTATCTTGTCGCAGTGGCCCCATTGTTATCTCTGTGAGAGATCAATGGGGTCCTCATCCTAGGAAGCTCGCTTGTTCAACAATGAACTACGATCCAAACAGCTTCCTTTTGCATTGGGCGGCAATATGCTCCGACCTACGTAGTAGAATCGGCGTCTCTTTTCTTTGAACTCTTCGACTCTACTGCCCAGCCATTCAGGCGGAACACATGCTGGTGCGTCTGGAATCATACTTGCTCGGTTTGGGCTAGCATCGGGGGTGCCAACCTTTCGCAATACTCTTCCCTCGCCTCAAGCTATACCGAGCGAATCATTGGTTCTTCTAGTATAAGGATGTTCTTGACGTGAACAAGCTCTTCTAACCCGGAAGCTGCTTCAATCCATAGATTGTTCTTTGTAGTTCATTACCCTTTAGGCGTCCTGCGAAATGCCAAAGCCTTTGGATTGTGTCATGTACACATCCTCGAAGCTTCCGTTGGAAAGAAGTTTTGACATCCATCTGCCCGTATCTCGTAATCATGGTATGCAACGATAGTAGTAAGATCGGACGTGTTAAGCATGTAGCAGTGAAAAGGTCTCATCTTAGTGACACCATGAATTTGCTTGAAACCGCTTAGCGACCAATCGCCTTAAAGTGTGTACCTACCATCCATGTCAGTTTTCCTTTTGAAAACCCCTTGCCCTATGGGTTTTACCCGCTGGGGGTAGCCCTTACCAAGGTCCATACCTGGTTGGTGTACATGGAATCATTTCGGTTTCATGGCCTCGAACCTTCTCGGTCTGGGCGGTGGCCTCCTATTAAGTCACCAGGCTCGTCTTCAGTCATGGCTTGATACATCACCTGTGGGTCATGAGAATCCATATCTCTCAGTGAGGGCGTATCTGTTAGACCCTCTGTTTAGCATTGTCTGCGGGCGGGTTGTTTCCTCCTGCAACATTTTGTGAAGGTTGCTCATGTTCCACCAATGGTGGTTCATTTCCTCTGTGATTCTTGAATTTCTTCAAGGTATCTTCACTCACATCTGGTTTCATGGAGATAAACTCTCCTTTTCTAGGAATACACCCAGTCCAGTGCGACAAACGCCTTGCCTTCGGAAGGATTATAGAAATAGTACCCCTTGGTTTTTCTGGGATACCCCACAAAGAAGCATTTATCAGATTTGGGATCAAGCTTATTAGAAACTTGATGTTTCGTATGCTCTGACCCCCAATCCTTCATAAGGCATCTTTGGGTGAGTCTACCGGTCCATTCTCTCATATGGTGTCTTTCTACCGCTTTGGATGGAACACGGTTAAGTGTAAAAGCTGTTGTTAATAGAGCATGTCCCCAGAGAAAAGTTTGGAAGGTTTTGCATGGCTCATCTGGATAGAACCATGTCAGCAAGGTTCGATTTCTCTCTGCGAAACAGGATTTCCATTGTGGTGTTCGAGGTGGAGTGAGTTGAGATAAAATTCCACATTTTCTCTTAGATGATCGTCAAACTCTAGGATCAAATATTCACCACCTCGATTTGATCGAAGAGTTTTAATATTTTACCAAGTTGGTTTTGTACCTCGTTTTGAATTCCTTTGAACTTTTTCAAAGGATTCCGATTTATGTTTCTAAGATACACAAATCCATATCTGAAATCATCGGTGAATGTGATGAAATGCGAAACACCTCTAGCTAATGTGTTTAGGGGTCCCATACATCGCTATGTATAAGACCCAAAGATTATTATCTCTTTCACCTTTTCCGCTGAATAGAGCTTTAGTCAACTTTCCCGATAAACAAGACTCACATATCTCATATGATTCATAATCAAATGAGTCCAAGAGAGATCCATCTTTATGGAGCCAATGCGCTTCTCATTTATATGGCCTAAACTACAATGCCAAAGATAAGGCGGGTTCAACTCATTTGGTTTGAACCTCTTAGTATCGTTATAGATGGGCGTTTCAAGATCAGAGACATAATAACGTACTACGTGTGTGCCCTTTAGCATAGAAAATATCATCCAAATAAATAGAACAACTTTTGTTCTTTATTATAAAAGAAAAACCAATCTTGTCCAAACAAGAAGCAGGAAATGATATTCACCTTATAATTGCAGGCACAAAACAACAGTTCTCTAAGCTGAATAGTAAGCCCGAGTGGGAAAAGTCAATACATAAGTCCACAATTTAAGCGGCAACCTTTGCTCCATTTCGACTTCGTAGGTGGGCTTAGCACTTTTTGCCCGATGGTCTACTCTATTTAGATCCTGCAAATTTGTACAAATGTGAGAGCCACATCGATTATCTAATACCCGGCTGATGCGAGAAGTATATAAATTGACTTCTATAACAAACACAAAAAAGTGAAGTCTCGCTTTCATTCTTCTTCTTGATTTCTTCGAATTTATTTTGGGCGTTCCTCTTCCAATAATAAAGTCCGAGCCACAATGGAAACAATTGCCTTCCTTAGCCACACCACCCACGAGCTTCAAGCCGAAATGCTGGGCTTGATCTTGTTGATGGCCTTGCCACCTTACTTTTGTTTGTGCGTGAGCTGCCAGAAGTTTGCCTAACTTGCTATTTCGGCTGGACCATCAAAATGGCACTTCCGGCTTTACTTTGTTAATATTTTGTTGTGATTCTCAACATGCTCAGCAATTCGGCAAGGTTTGTCAAGATCATTCATATTATAGTTCATATGGTATTTATAGCTCCAGGCAACGATTGTAGAACTAAGTGGGCCAACTCTTGGCCTAAAGAAATCGATCTCTCGAGATTCTCAATGTGCCGTCATACGGGTACGAGGACTCCACGGGGGCTTCTTCTGTCAATTTACCTTGGAAAAGGCTCTGAAACTTGAATCGCTTCATGCCCTTGCTTTGTAGAGCAAATTGAGGTGCTCGATCATATGTACGCCTCCATGGTCTCATGTTGCTTTTTTGCGACTCGCAGGTCGTGGTAGCAAAGATAAGAGCTCGACGTCTAAGGGCGGCATCCTCGTGCTCTTATAGGCATCCCCCTGACAACCCTAGGAGCACTTGAGGCGGGGTGGGCCTCAGGAATAGGCTCCTCGAGGCTATCAGCACTTTTCTCATGTTTGAGGACAATCCTCGAAGTTCTCATGTACCGATCCATAAAATTTGTTCCGGATAGTTTGTCCTTCTCAAGGACGGATCGTAATGGACGAAGTTACTTGATGTGTTGGATGCCATGGTAATCTCTGTGGAGATAAATATGCAAAATATAAGTATCGTGCCGTGAAGTTATTTTAAGGTCTTTATTAAATAAGCCTCCCCTTTTATTTTTCACAACATTGACCCTCATCATCGATTCGAAAAATCTGTTGGAAGATTTTCAGTGGGCCAAGATCCATATTTCACCTAGCTTTAAGCCAAAAACTTTGATCACCAAAATCGCTTATATAGGTAGGAAACACTCTCCGATTGCATCTCATGCATTTCTTGGACAGTTAGGAATAACTCTTATTCTAATCCATCACATGGACTAAAGCCCAATTTTAAGCCTCTAAGCCTTTCAATCTAATCAAGCCGGCCTTAGCTGTGACCCAATGGATAGCAAATGAATATTACATTTGTCCCATCGCGTCTTACTAGTATAGATAAAGGGTACCTCTATGGCGGATAACATATAATCGATCATAGTCTTGACGGTGCATGCGTCGAAGCCCTTTAAATGTGACTTAATATTTCCTTTTGAGGGATTTGATTAAAATTTGATCTCACTGCTAGTTAAACTCTTTAACTTACTATTTACATACATGCATCCTGATAAATATATTAGTTAAACCCCTTTTAACATACTATATACATAACATGCATCTCATATACATATATGCAAATAAATGTGGATAGGGTTATGGCCCTAACGCATTGATTCTCCCAAGCTAATGAGAGGAATTTAAACTCAAACCTAGGAGCGTCCGACCTCTCCATGATCTCCCATAGGATAACGTCTTCTGTCTCCATAATTACATTGCATAAGGGAAAACCTCATTTTACATATGAGGGGATGAGATGAGAAAAAAAATATCGCTATGGAATATAAAGAGAGCAAGGCACGCCAGTGATTTCAAAATATAAACCAAAAGATTAAAGGACTAAGGCCATAACCATTCACCATACATTGCCACAAATAAATAGTAACAACCAAATAATAATACAAAATTATTATTATTATTATTATTATTTATTATTATTATTATTATTATTATTATTATTGTTAATTAGAGATTTCAAAATGCGAATTTTGAAAACATAACATATATATAATAAATCACATTTTATTGCAATTGATGTTTACTAAAATCACATTTATTGTGGTTGATGTTGTTATTAAATGGTGACATAAAAGATTCTCAAAAATTGAATTTCAGGAAATAACACACTACGCAGTAGGTACACGGTTCCGCTTCCCTTGGGGAAGGAGCTTCCAACCCTCTCAACCCCTAAAAACGCAAGGCGTGGAATACTTCATCCGAGGAACGGCGGCTAGGGTTAAACCGGAACATCGATCCGCAAGAACATGAACTTTCATGTCGACACCGCTAACGCCACATATAACTGAAAAGTCATGTTTAACATCAACACTTGACGCCATCGCGAACATAATAAGGATTCCCGGAACCGAATGTAATATCGCATATATATACACTAAATATGCTATAGACTTATATATCATATACATACGAAAAATTACTACTAAGCAAGGTTTCACAAACGGATGCAAACGATTTTGGAAAACAATTCTCAAAAAAGGATTCACATTATTAACAATATCATTCCATAACAGGTAAAACTAATGAATCATGGTTGTTGGCGTCGATACCACTTCTGGCTGGAATTTCCATGTATAAAAAAAATAACACAAAGAGAAAAAAATTCCCCCTTCGAAGGATCCGCTACGAATGGTCGGATTCATTGTTAAGATTTACCTCTTGAGGATGAGAATTGATTTGACAATGGAAATACATCACGTAACACCGCATTTAATGGCGTAATCTAAAGAATCCACAGCGTGATCAGTGAACGTCCAACGTCCACGGGTACGGCGTCTACTCACTCCAATGTGCTGATTCAAAACCGGACTTTCGCTACCCATCTACTCTCATGTGTGGCTAGGTAAAAACCATGGCAGTGCACCAGCTTAGGGTCTACCATAGAGTACCTCCTTAAGTGAGTTAGTGAGCGCGTTTGACTAAGCTCCTCCCATGTATTATGCGCTAGGCCCAATGAAAGGTCCAACTCCAATTTAATGCTTCTTTTTGATCCGTTTTATGTGTGGACCTACATAGGTTCCCCAACGTAGTAGAATATTAAATCCCATTTAATATTACAAACAGAGAGCCAGATCTAGAATAGCATCACCACCTAAGTAGTGAGAAAGTGTTGATTTGGATGCACTCTGTGACAAATATTCATGTGCATTATTATCCCTTTGTCCATATATCTATATTGAAATACATGTATATGAATGTGGCACCCTTGTATGGTTCACTCAAGTCTCCCTCGATACCCGAGTAGATTTAACAGCAAAAAGGGTCAATATCTCATTTGACTCATTTCAAACGACGCATGCATTTACGTCTCACTATGCTCGGGGGCCCCACGAATATTACCCTGGTATGTAGGAGGAAAAAATTCCGTCTAGGTCACTCCATCCCCTCTGCGGCCTGCGTGGTCATTCTTAATGATCGTCTTTTTTTTATAATCACATCCTATTGCATATGATTGACATATTAAATCACCACAACTCACTCATGGGGATCGTGGCGATTTCAGGTCAAGGATTGCATACACCATTGTCACTATGAGAACTACTTATGACACTCACAATAACTCTCATGCAGTGTTCTATGGTGGGTCAATCCAGAATCTTAACTTTCTAATATGTACCTATGTGGCGACTCGATATCTCTGCATCCATGACTTGTGGATATGGTCACTCGGTCTGCACACACATGTGGTCTGATGTATTATTATTGGTTCGTTATTAATAAAATACTTGACTATGGATATTTAGAATAGGTTTCATTGTTCAATAGTGTCTCATCAAGTCATGTACTTGATATTCTATTAAACCGAAATTTCTATCTCTAAGGACTTTATTATGTTTAAAAACAAGTAACACAATAACTGAATGCCCTCATATCATATATATATATATATATATATATATATATATATATAATGGAAGATACAAAACAAGTCTAAAAATCTAATTGTCTCAGAGCTTACTATAATTTCTTCACAGAATTAGCTATGGAACTTAAAGTTTTAGAGAAAATGGAAGAAAACTCATGAAGATGATGATGTTGCTTAAATAGGAATGGAATGGCTCAAAATGGTGGGTTGGGGAGTGGGAAAAGGAGGTGGGCAAAGGGTCCAAGTCGAAAAACTTCAGGGACAAAGTAGTAATCTCACAAAATGGCAATTTTTTGATATAAAGACAACTAAGGATATAACTGTAATTTCCTCCAAAGCCATCATACATGAGTGAGAGACTTTAGTGACTCACCATTAGGAGTCATCCTCGAATTAACTATGATTTCCACCTAACGGGTCCTGAAATCGGTATTCAAATCCATTGTTCGTCTGATTTGTATAACACCAGGAATAATATATATTATTGGTCACTCTTTAAGTGAAAAAATTTTAAAATAGCCAAAGTCGTTGGAAACTTATAAAAATCTAAGTATTTTTGTCCTATGTCGAAATTAGATCATTTGGCAGAAATTCTTGTCATACAAAAGCATAACTAGGGTTTTAGATGCGAATTTTTTACTCCAAAATTTAATAGAATTTCTCCAGGAAGTAGAGTATGGATATGATCTTGGTTTATCCTAAATAATTTTATAAATCCTGTAATAAAAATATAAACATTCGACTATTTTACGATATTGAAAAGGGAAAAATCGGGTATTACAAAGAATAGAACTCGTGACTCAAATAACTGCACGTGGTATTTGACTTCATAATCCGAATTTGTTCGGATTTAAATTCTCAAGTACTTGATTTGATTAATTGAATTTAAAGATACCAAAACTCTTCGTATATGAAATAACAGGGATCAAAACTTCAATTAAGCTTAATAATTTTATGTGTTAGCATTTGACTATAGACATCCATTCCAAATAAATGAAAATTTACCACACATTTCACACTCGAATCATGTATATGTAATTAGTTTCTTCCTATTACAGATATATATCAAGTCTCCACTAGTCTCCTTGACCAAAAAAAAAAAAAAAAAATCTTTCAGCATTGATAATTCATACCAATTAAATCACATAAAAAATTTTAATATAATAATTGATATTTAACAAATATATGATTATATTTTTCTCTTTAATTTATTTTAAGTTTTATACCACTAAAAGGTCCAATACACCACATCCTAAATGGGATGGAGCAAAATGGGCAATTCAGGTACGCTGGTTTGTGGGGTCTTTGTGTTTGGCTAATGGTACTGGGTTAAGTAGGTTTGGTGGTATGGGGTATGGAGTTTGCTATTTATACATTAATAGTATATAATGATAATAATTATAAAGCAAATAATATTTTATAACTTCTATAAATAATATTATATATTAATAATTAATATATGATTCAATTGCCTAAGGCAATTTAACTGGATGCAAAGAATGAAAACTTTCCTATTGCATTATAAATATTGGTAGAACTTAGTCACCATAAAGCATCTTCAATTCCTCAAAATAAATTGTTCATATCTTTCATTTCTTTAAACAACGCTTTTCATAGCATTGAGATGTGATGATGCAATTACCCAGCCCCCTTGTTAACCTAGCATCACCAACATGAGTGGAAAATATACATTGAAGCGGTAAGGTTCGTCGATTAACCAAAAACTAGGCGTTAAAAAGAGCGGTGGTAGTTTTGTAAATATCAGACTTCATTAATTCATTTAACGTCGGTTGTTTTGAGGTGGCGTTAAAAGTGAGGCGATGGCAGTTTTGTAAATATGAAATCACTATTTGCGTCCGTTGTTTAATGAACCGCGTTAAAAGTGTTTTGGAAATATTAACACTTTTCGTCAGTTGTTTATAAAGCGGCGTTAGAAGTGTGATTTTTTTACTTGGGTTAAATAAATAGCGCGTAAATAATCAACTCATTCTATCTTTCTTTCGTTGTCATCTCCCGCGTTGTCCTCTTAGCGAGATCATCACTCCATATAGTGCAGTTTATTTCTAATCTTTTTTTAAAAAAGTTTATTTTTAATCTTAATTAATTAGCTTGAATTAGTAAATTAACAAATTCTTGTGCAAATTAAAATAAATAAACACTTAACATAAAACAAGTTATATATGTATAATCAAATCGTATCTCATTGAAAGCGATTCATAAGTTACAATTACATGTTTTAAAAGATAAAAAAATTTCCATGATATATAGCACTAAAATATAAAAAAGTTTCGCTTGAACATCATTTTCTTCTCAATCATGTGTCCTCGAAACTCCAACATTGAATGCATCCCCTCCCTCATTTGAAGTCCTGATGCTCCATCTGAATCCAGTGATCACTTTGGGCGAGTGGCGAGTGAAGGGTGCACTCGATCTGTTTACAATATTCTGGAATAGCCACTTGGTTCCAAAGGCCGAGGGTTTGGGCTCAGGTTATCGATTCTCCGGAGAAGGATGATGGTGTGGCATCACATAATGCGATTTACACACCTCTTATCACCCATGTAATGCGATTTACACAACCTCGGAAGTTGTTTGACCATTAAGACAGAGACCTTTAAGTCTAGGTATAGGAAGAAGAGTGATGAAGTTAATCTCCATGGCAGCCATATTGTGGGGCGAGAAAAATTAAAGGAAGGAAGGAAGCTATTTATAGGAGTAGGGGATGAAGTTACTAGGCGTCGTAAGTTGCTAAAAAATTAAATTGATCATTAAGAGCATTAGGTTCCAAGGCGCATTTTAGCGGGAGTTGGCTGCCATATAGGTTAGGAAATAGACGCAGAAAAGCAACTTAGTGAAGGAATAGGAAAGGGGAGTATACTTATTAATGAGTCAGGCTGTTGTGAAGAAACACGTTAAAAGTGTTGTTTCGTTAAAATAAAATAAAAAATATTTATTTTAACGTCGATTGTTTGTACAAGCGGCGTTAAAAGTGTGATTTTTACTTGAGTTAAATAAGCTGTGGCGTAAATAATCCTATATCCCTATACGAATGCCTGTTGTCACTCTTAAAGTGCATTAACGTCGATTTGTTGAATAAAACGAAGTTAAGTAAAATAAAAAATATTTAATTTTTACGTCTGTTGTTTATACGGTTGGCGTTAAAAGTGTGATTTTACTTGATTAAATAAATAGGCAGCCGTAAATAATCTTATATCCGGCTATCTGAAATGCCTGTTGTCACTCAATTAACACGGAGTCTCGAGCCATTTGTGAGGAATAGAAATATGAGAAAGAAGAGCGTGTGCAGGTACGTCTGAAGAGTGTTACTTTATCACAGCACTTTTAGCGTCAGTTGTATTCAACAATGGACGTTAAAAGTGTTTTAAAAATATTAATATTTAGCGTCAATTTGTTAATAGAAATAGCGTTAAAAATTTAATTGTAACGTCAGTTGTTTAATACAAGCCCGGCGTTAAATATTGTTTTATACTCACGTTTACACCGTGGCATGCTCGTAGCTGCGTGCATGTACGTCTCTTTTCTCTTTTCATCACGCTTCGACCCTAAATCACTCTCGACCCTCACTCTCACTCTCACCCGACACGGAGACCCTAATCGCGAGCTCATCTCCACCGTAACCACCGTGAGGGCTTCCGCCCCTACCGTGAGGCATGCTATTAACCCCTAACTCCCTTCTTTCCATTCATTCTTTGCAATAACTTGGCGTACATCTCTCTTTGCCCTTCCTGCTACTAACTCTCCTTGTCCCTCCTGCTCTCGGTAACCACATCGAACGTTGGCCACCACTGAGCTCCCTCCCCACCACCACGAGCACCTATTTAGTGAGTATTTAGGGCACATTTTTGTATTTTTGGTTTGAGTGTATGTTGAAACTGTAGTCTCGTGGTTGAAACTTGAAAGCGTGAGTTTGAGTTGTTTGGAATGTGCGTCTCTGTTTTTGGTTTTGAGTGCATGTTGCTGCTGGTTGATCTGTCACGTAGTGATGCTAATCCGCGGATGACTTCGCTGTGATGGCATGGTGCATTCGGTTGTACGTGCGGTGGTGATGGACATCAGCGCCAGGCGTGACCATGGTGCTTGGCAATTAATCTTTAAAAACTATAGTTTTCAATCTCTCGTATTGTCCTTATATTGGATATATATATGTTTTGTATATCTACAGGACCTATCTAGTTATGGATCGTAGTTGGATGGTTTTGTAAGCGTACTAGTCTTGAGTATTTGAAGGGGGTGGGAGAATTTATAGAATTTGCTCAAAGGAATGTTCCTAATAGTAATGGAATGTTCTGTTGTCCTTGTGTCAAGTGTTTGAATACGAGGAAATGTACGGTGAAGGATATACGTGCTCATTTGATTTGTGAGGGGATTTGCTTGAGTTATACAAGATGGATATGGCATGGTGATATGTTGTTGAGTAGTAATACGTGTGTCTCCCAAAGTGAGGACGTTGGCGTAGATATGGAGGATGATCAGTAGAGGACATGATCGTGATATTGGACAAGAAATCTTTTCATCGAGCATATGTGTATGATAGGTTGTGCGGTGATGCGGATAAGCCTTTATATCCAGGGTGTACTACTCATACGGTTGTCGGCGGTGCTAAAATTGGTTTTGTGTGAAGCGAGAAATGGTTGGGCGATAAAAGCTTCACGGGGTGCTGAAGTGTTGAAAGACTTGCTTCGGAGGGACAACACATTACTGGCCCAGTAACTATGAGGCCAAGAAGGTATTGTGTCCTATGGGTATGGAGTATAAGAAGATACACGCATGCCCCAATGATTGCATATTGTACGGTGTTCATGAAGACAAACACGATTGCCCCAAATGTAGGTTATCACGATACAAAGTGAAGGGTGGTGATGATGATGATGATGTTGATGATGTGAGAAAAAAGGGTCCTCCTGCGAAGGTGTTGTGAGTATCTTCAATAGTTCCAGGATCAGCGATTGTTTTCCAATCACGAAAGATCCGAAGAATCTTAGATGGCATAATGATGAGAGGAAGCGTGATGGAAAGGTTCGTCATCCTTCCGATTCTATTCAATGGAAGAATATCGATACTATGTTTCGGATTTCGCGATGAGCCAAGAAACCTAAAACTTGGACTTGCTACGGATGGAATGAATCCTTATGGTAACATTAGTAGTATTCATAGTTCATGGCTCTTACATTTGGTGATTTACAACATGCTTCTTAGTTGTCCATGAAGCGCAAATACATGATGTTGTCTATGATGATTTGAAATTAAAGCAGCGGAAATGACTTAGATGTTTATCTGGGTCCCTTGATTGAAGACTTGGAACGTTGTGGGTGGAAGATGTTGATGTAGTTGATGGGTATTCACTGAGACTTTCAAGCTTCATGCCATGTTATTTTGCACCATCAGCGACTTTCCGGATACGGTAGCTGTAAGGATGCAAGTGTCAAGGGCATAAAAGCATGCCCACTATGTGAAGAAGGCACATGCTACACTCCGTTGCATCATGGAAAGAAGAGCAGTTTACCTTGGGCATCGGAGATTTCTTAGACGTGATCACCCATATCGTAAGATGAAAAAAGCTTTTTAATGGATGCAGAAAGAGAAGTGGCGGCCCACTTAATTGGAGAGCGAAAGTTTGTCGGAGGGTAAAGGACATCGATGTTATATTCGGCAAGTCCAAAAAAGAAAGGTAAAAGGCTGTTGAGAAAAACATATGGAAGAAGAGGTGGATATTCTTTGATCTTCCATCTTGCAGCGCAAGCTTGATGTCGGTGTCTTGCATTGATGTGATGCAGTGGAGAAAAATGTGTGTGATAGTGTGATCGGGATGCTTCTCAACATTGAGGGGCAAGACAAAGGATGTGTGAATGCTCGTCTCGACCTCGTTGCTATGGGTATACGAGCGCAGTTAGCTCCGTTGTTGAGGATGGTAAGCGGACTTATTTGCGCGTAACATGTCATACTTTGTCAAAAAAAGAGAACAAAGTTTCGGTGTCTTGAGGGCATCAAAGTTTCCACATGGTTACTCTTCAAAATGAAGAGGCTTGCTCTAGTGATCTTAAATTGGTTGGCTTGAAGTCTCGTGATTGTCACATCTTGATGCAACAACTTCTGCCCGTTGCTATTCGTGGTATTGCTACAAAAATGTGAGACATGCCATTACTCGGTTGTGCTCATTCTTGAATTCTATATGTAGCAAAGTCGTGGACCCCAGTATGTTGGATGACTTGGAAGTTGAGGCTGCTACAATCTTGTGCCAATTGGAGATGTATTTTCCTCCTTCCTTTTTGACATAATGGTTCCTTAATTGTTCATTTGGTAGGGAGATTAGATTATGTGGGCCGGTTTTTCTAGGGATGGATGTACCCGATTGAGCGCTACATGAAGATCTTGAGAAGTGCGTGAAGAATCCTCATCATCCAGGAAGCATCTATTGTTCAAAGGTATGTTGCGAGAAGAAGCTATTGAGTTTTGTTCGGACTACCTTCATAACACGGATCCTATAGGGGTTCCTAAGCCTCGGCATGATGAGATCGGATGTCAAGGTAAGGGTACACATGGCTTAAGAATTAATAGGAAGGATGGGAGGAAGTGCTTGAAGCACATTTGTATGTATTGAACAACTTATCCGAATGTGTTGTCCTTTCTTATTTGAACATAAAAGAAAAAGTCAATCAAGAAAACCCTCGAATGAAGCGAAGGTGGTTGTTGAACAAGCATAACAAGACTTTCTTACCATGGTTCAAGGAAGAAATGCTTAAGGATGGTAAATCGCTTCGATGACGTAAAATGGCTAGACGTGGGCCTAACTTCAACGTCATATGTTGGAGCGGATACGACATAAATAACTTTTCCTTTTATACAAAGGAACAAGATAACAAGAGTACCATGCAAAATAGTGGGGTTATGATCATGGCGAAGCAATGCACTTCTCTAGTGCAAAGGACACAAAACCCGTTCTGCACCGAGACCTTACTTTGGATATATTGAAGATATTTGGGTGCTCGATTACACCCAAACTTACGGTCTTGGTATTTAAATGTAAGTGGGTTGATAGTAACGGTGGTGTACAAACCGAGATTGGGGTTCACATTGGTAGACCTCAACAAGTTAGGTCATATAAATGAGCCTTTCATAATGGCTTCCCAAGCAAAACAAGTGTTCTACATCACCGATCCTTCTAACAAAAGGTTGTCCGTGGTTCTCCAAGGAAAAAGCATGTATAATGGTAGTGATGAAAATGAAGATTCAAATCTTGATATTCTTGAGACTCCTTCTTTTTCAACAAACATGTCTACTATAATCGAGGAGACACAGTTGGGCCGATGTACATGCCATGCTGTGATGATCATCACGAAGGGATATTGATATAGGTAGTTTAAACTTAGTATACATTTATAACCTATGTTAATAAATATATATTGTTTTGAAAGGGGCATACATATGGATCATTGTTCCATTTTTCCTTTGAAATTCCTGTAATGTGTGTGATATTGTGTTCTTGGGATATTTACTTGAATGCGGGGATGGCTTAGGGAGTGATATTTTAAAACTGAATTTAAAAAAATACTATTACGTCGGTTGTATCATACAACCCCGCGTTAAAAGTATTTATAAAAATATACTGAGTACACTATTAACGTCGGTTGTTTATTACAATGGCGTTAAAATTAAGACCTTTAACGTCGGTTCTTTATAACAATTGACGTTAGTTTTAACAAAATTAACGTCGGTTATGTTAAAGAACGCGTTAATTTTGACAAAATTAACGTCGATTGTGTTAAAGAAGCGGCGTTAATAATGGTTATATTTAACGTCGGTTCTCAACGGCGTTAAAGTTTAACTTTCACGTCGGCTGTATTTCGTCGAATGATGTCCGGCGTAAAAATCAATTTTAATCCCGGCGTAAAAGCCCTTATTGCACTAGTGCATGCTTTTCCTTGAGAACCACTGACAACCTTTTGTTAGAAGGATCAGTGATGTAGAACACTTGTTTTGCTTGGGAAGCCATTATGAAAGGCACATTTATATGACCTAACTTGTTGGGGTCTACCAATGTGAACCCGAATTCGTCGGTTTGTACACCACCGTTACTATCAGCCCACTACTTTTAAAAATCAGCACCTTAAGCTTTGTTTAATCGAGCATCCAAATATCTTCAGTATATCCAAAGTAAGGTGTCGGTGCTTTTCAACAGTTTTGTGTCCTTTGCACTAGAGAAGTGCATTACCTCGGCCACGATCATAACCCCTTTATTTTGCATGGTACTCTTGTTATCTTGTTCCTTTGTATAAATGAAAAGTTATTGATCGTAATCTCAGCTCCAACATATGACGTTGAAGCTAGCCCACGTCAGCGGTCTTACGTCATCAGGAAGATTATCATCCTTAAGCATTTCTTCCGTGAACCATGGTAAAAGTCTTGTTATGCTTGTTCAACAACCACCTTTCGCTTCATACGAGGGTTTTCTTGATTGACTTTTCTTTTATGTTCAAATAAGAAAGGTTGGACAGAATCGATGTTATTCATACATACAAATGTGCTTGAAGCACTTCCTCCCGACCCTAGCTATTAATTCTTAAGCCATGTGTACCCTTACCTTGACATCTTATCTCATCATCCCGAGGCAGGAACCCCTATAGGATCTGTATTATGAAGGTAGTCCAAACAAAACTCAATAGCTTGTTCTCGAACAAACCTTTGAACAATAGATGCTTCCTGGACGATGAGGATTCTTCACGTACCCTTTCAAGATCTTCATGTGCGCTCAATGGTACATCCATCTCGAAAAACCGCCCGCATAATCAATCTCCGTCACCAAATGAACAATTAAGTGAACCATTATGTCGAAAAAGGAAGGAGGAAAATACATCTCCAATTGGCACAAGATTGTAGCAGCCTCAACTTCAGTCATCCGACATACGGGGTCATTGACTTTCCTGCATATAGAATTGAAGAATGAGCACAACTGAGCAATGGCATGTCTCACATTTTTGGAGCAATACCACGAATAGCAACCGAGAAGTTGTTGCATCAAGATGTGACAATCATGAGACTTGAAGCCAACCAATTTAAGATCACTAGGAGACAAGCCTCTTCATATTTTAGAGTAACCATGTGGAACTTTGATGCTGAAGACTCCAAGAAACTTTGTCTCTCCTTTTTGACAAAGTATGACATCTTTAGCTGCAAATAAGTCCGCTTACCATCTCAACAAGCGAGCTAATGCTCTCGTATACCCATAGCAGCGAGGTCGAGACGAGCATTCACACCATCCTTTGTCTTGCCCTGCAATGTTGGCGTCGTCCGATCACACTATCACACACATTTTTCTCCACATGCATCATATCAATGCAATAACCGACATCAAGCTTGCGCCAGATGGAAAGATCAAAGAATATATCGACCACTTCTTCCATATGTTTTCTCGGCAGCTTTACCTTTCTTTTTTTGAACTTGCCGAATATAACATCGATGCCCTTACCCTCCTGATAAACCTGCTCTCAATTAAGGCCGCAGGAGCTTCTTCTATCTCTTGGCATCCATTAAAAGCTTTTTTTCATCTTACGATATGGGTGATCCCGTCTAAGAAATCTCCGATGCCCAAGGTAAGCGGTCTTCTTTCCATGATGCAACTGAGTGTAGCATGTGCCTTCTTCACATATAGAGGCATGCTTTATGCCCCTTGACATGTACTGCCGGACAAGTTACCGTATCCATCTTGTATAACTCAGCAAATCCCTTCACAAATCAAATGAGTACGTATATCCTTCACCGTACATTTCCTCGTATTCAAACACTTGACACAAGGACAACAGAACATTCCATTACTATTAGGAATACTCCTGTGAGTAAATTCTATAAAGTCTCCCACCCCCTTCAAATACTCGGTACTAGTGCACTTACAAAACCATCCAACTACGGTCCATAACTAGATAGGTTCTATAGATATACAAAACATATATCAATATAAGGACAATACGGGAGATTGAAAACTAGTTTTGAAATCCTAATTGAAAACTAGTTTTTGAAATCCCGTCAACCATGTATATCTTATTTGACTAACTGCCTAAAACAAAATTTCCACGGTAATCTCACATCATTCTTCTCATCAAGCAGGCAACAACACATATCAGGACTATTGCTATATCTAGTACTATAACCACTCAGCCATATGAATCGATCAAGAGAGCATGATATATACAAGCAAGGCATTTAAAAATTATTTCAAATTTACACCATTTTCAGGTTTCTTAAGACAGAAAAGAAATAAGCAGATGAAGATAAATTAACAAAATAGAATTCCAATGAGCAATATATTGTTGATGTCACATGCTACAAGCAACTCTAAATTTCTTCCTATTTTGAAATAGGTCATGATAGCATAAGAAAAACAAGAGAAAACACAAAACCCACGACCAGAAATAGAGACATTCAAAACAACGCAAACTCACAGTTTCAAGTTTCAACTACAGAGACTACAGTTTCAACTACACTCAAAACCAAAAATAAAAAAATGTGCCCTAAAGACTCACCAGAAAAAGGTGCTCGCGTGGTGGTAGGGAGGGAAGCTCGAGTGGTGGCCAACGTTCGATGTGGTTACTGAGATCAGAGGAACAAGGA
>JAUPTC010000670.1:35000-39385 GCA_030762895.1 Sophora flavescens | reverse complement strand
TGGCCTGATTTTTTGCAAGAATGCTTATAAAAATGGGATCTAGGGGACGAAAAATTTACAGAATTTTTCACCATAGCATTTTGTTTTTATAAATTTCCAAAGTGGGAAACCGAAACAATTCTTAAAAAATGGAAAATTAGTCTAGCCATCGAATTTTGAGCTGATTTTTTGTAGGCACACTACTTATAATATTCCCAAGGTGCCCACAAAGTTTCTTGGAATTACATGAAGGTTGCTATTTTTTATGATTTTTCAACCGAAATCAGGGATATGCGACAGTTCGACGACAAGGAACCTAGGCTTCAAACTGAATTTTGACCTGAATTTTTGCAGGCACTCTTGCTATATTATTTCCATCTTTAGCTCCAAAGTTCGTTGCATTTCATTGAGGGGTTGGAGTTTTGGGAACTTTTAGCCAAAATGTGGTATACTAGCATACTTAAACATGTGGTGGACCCTGGTTTACAGGTTTGCTTTTCCACCACGCCTTCTAAAAAGTCTAGGGGGGTTCAGGGGGATGCTATCAAGCTTGTATCACAACATTTACCCGTTGATGCTCGGTTCATCTACGACGTGTGCCGAGCACGGTGGTCATGCACGAGTCACGGGTGATACAATGTAACACCATGGACGAGTCGTGCACCCACAACCTTGCCACACCATCGAGTACCCCACCACAAAATTGACAAATATCGAAAGCCAACATTTTTAAAAACCAACAACATTGCGAGGATCCTTTCCGATGCACCTTTAGCCGATCTGGTGTTTGAGAACCCCTCACAAGCACCGTCCCTTCTCTGTGTTTGAGCACCCCATTCATAACCAAGGTCGAGGGTGCTTTCAACCGAGTTCATATTTCGGGGACCCACAACATCCTTGGTCACGATCCCCATCTTGGTGCTTCGAAGGATCGTCGCCTAACACCCGTCCATCCACACCGGTTGAGGACCGCACCAACCTCGCCAAACCATCCCCCCATTGACAAATAAAGCCCCGGGTGCATAACCTAACACAACGTGCATCCACACCCAAGGTCGAGGAGCCACACCCATGAATCCTCAACACTCCTTGGAAAATCCCCACAAAAACGTTCCAATCCGATGCCCACATTTTTCCCCATGCCCGCCTCCCGGTCCCATCTCGGGCCCACCTCACGGGCATGCCCCGGGCCCGCCCGCGCCCCGGTCCAAGGAGTCGGTGGGTCGGAAGATGACCCAATCGAGTCACCTACCATGTCGTGGGCAAGGTCGGTGTGAAATGTTGGGGATCATTGCACGGGGGTTGGGGGGGGGGGGGGGGGGTTGGACCATGGTGGACCAAGCTTCGCACCAGGTCAGGGTCAGGCTGGCACCTCTCCCCCCTATATCAGCATAATATGCAAAGACCCATTTTCCAGCACAAGACATCCTTTTTGCTGGGGAGACATACTCTTTTTTTCCAAGCTAGAGGTCGAATTTTGGCCTATTTTTTGCAGGAATGCTTATAAAAATGGGATCTAGGGGACGAAAAATTTACAGAATTTTTCACCATACCATTTTTTTTTTAAATTTCCAAATTAGAAAAGTGAAACAATTCCCAAAAAATGGAAAATGGGTCTAGCCATCGAATTTTGAGCTGATTTTTTGCAGGAACACTACTTATAATATTCCCAAGGTGCCCACAAAGTTTCGTTGCATTTCATGAAGCTAGTGATTTTTTATGATTTTTCAACCGAAATCAGGGATATGCGACAATTCGACGACAAGGAACCTAGTCTACAAATTGAATTTTGACCTGAATTTTTGCAGGCACTCTTGCTATATTATTTCCAGCTTTACCTCCAAATTTCGTTATATTTCATTGAGGGGTTGGAGTTTTGAGAACTTTTAAACATGTGGTGGACCCTGGTTTACAGGTTTGCTTTACCACCACGCATTCTAAAAAGTCTAGGGGGGTCAGGGGAATGCTCTCAAGCTTGTGTCACAACATTTACCCGTCGGTGCTGGGTGAATCTGCGATGTGTGCCGAGCATGGTGGTCATGCACGAGTAACAGGTGATGCAATGTAACACTTTCAACCTCGGTGCACGAGTCAGTAGCCACCCAAAATGAACCTTCATCTTCCGGCACCAACACCTTCAACCGATCAGTGCCATGTGCACCAGACCCTTGCAACCTTGGTTCCTGTCCACACTGACTGAGCCAAGTCAGGAATCTGGTGCACCACACCAAGCCAAATCAGGAATCTGGTGCACCAGACTGAGCCAAGTCATGAATCTGGTGCACCAAACCGAGCCAAATCATGAATCTGGAGCACTAGACCGAGCCAAATCATGAATCTGGTGCACCACACCGAGCCAAGTCAGGAATCTGGTGCACCACACCGAGCCAAGTCATGAATATGGTGCACCAGACCGAGCCATGTCTGGATTCTGGTGCACCACACCGAGCCAAATCATGAATCTGGTGCACCACACCGGATCAGGTCATGAATCTGGTACCCCAGACGGAGCCAAACCATGAATCTGGTGGACCAGATCGGTGCACTAGACAGCGCCAAGTCATGAATCTGGTGCACCACACCGAGCCAAATCAGGAGTCTGGTGCACCATACCGAGCCAAGTCTGGAATCTGGTGCACCACATCGAGCCAAATCAAGAATCTAGTGCACCACATCGTATCAAGTCATGAATCTGGTGCACCAGACGGAGCCAAACCATGAATCAGGTGCACCAGACCGGTGCACCAAACCAAGCCAAGTCAGGAATCTTGTGCACCACATGGAGCCAAATCATGAATCTGGTGCACCAAACCGAGCCAAGTCAGGAATCAGGAGCACCAGACCGAGCCAAACCCTGAATCTGGTGCATCAGACCGGGCCAAGTCAGGAATCTGGTGCTCCTGACCGCACCAAGTCATGAATCTGGTGCACCACACCGAGCCAAGTCATGAATCTGGTGCACCAGATCGAGCCAAATCATGAATCTGATGCACCAGACCGAGCCAAATCATGAATCTGGTGCACCGTCTCCGGTTTCGACGAGGGACACGCTAGACAATCTCGATTTCCTTGGCGCATTCGGTGCTGGGGTTTTGTTAATGGGCCAGGATAGGCCCGCACGAGGAGGGCACCTCCCAACACTTGGGGGACCGAGGTGCCATGCACCTCAAGCCGCACCCAAGGAGTCAAACAAATTCACGGGTCGCACTGCTTTGTGAAGATTCGACAATCATCCTTCCACAGGTTAGCCTCAAAAATGGAAAATAGGTCTAGCCATCGAATTTTGAGCTGGTTTTTTGCAGGCACCATACTTATAATATTCCCAAGATGGAGATTTTTCATGATTTTTCAACCACACCGGGGACATGTACCCTGTGCACTAGACCCATGATTCTTGGTTCCCGACCGCACACACCGAGCCTGATCAAGCATCACGTGCACCCGGGACCTGCGCCCGATGCACCAGGACTACCCACCGAATGAGCCATATCGAGCATCATGAACCGACCACTTGCACTGGGAACCGGGATTTCCGCACCAGGACTCGTTGACTCGACCCTTACTCCTTGGGTTCCTTGCCTCACCGGCTCGGTCGCGTGACCCACGGTCGGGCTCCCGGACTTGCCCACGTGCACCAAGCGCTGAGACACAGGTCACCAGATCAGGCATCTTGACCCGTTCACGTGTACTTGGACAAATGTCCCCTGCTCCTTGGCTTCTCGCTACACTTGTTGGCAACCCGCCAACCGTTTGAGTCACGGTCCCAATAGCCCCCTCGGTGACTTAGGTCAAACCAAGGGTGGGGTGAGGGGATGGAAGAATCTAAGCGACTGGGGCTGAATCTCAGTGGATCATGGCAGCAAGGCCACTCTGCCACTTACAATACCCCGTCACAAATTTAAGTCATCTGCAAAGGATTCTACTCGCCGCCTAGTGGGGAATTACGCTTCAAGGCATCCCACGAGGCTCATCGGCCCCGTGGGGTTCACCAACGACACGTGCTTCTGGGAGGCCTAGGCCCCTTCTACTGGTTGGTAAACGGCCGAAGGGCCCATGCATCGCTTCTAGCCCGGATTCTAACTTAGAGGCGTTCAGTCATAATCCAACGCATGGTAGCTTCGCGCCACTGGCTTTTCAACTAAGCGCAATGACCAGTTGTGAGAATCAACGCTTCCTCTCATACTAGGTTGAATTACCATTGCGACACTGTCATCAGAAGAGTAAAACTAAACTGTCTCACGACGGTCTATACCCAACCCACGTTCCCTATTGGTGTGTGAACAATCCAACACCTGGTGAATTCTGCTTCACAATGAGAGGAAGAGCCGACATCGAAGGATCAAAAAGCAACGTCACTATGATCGCTTGGCTGCCACAAGCCAGTTATCCATGTGGTAACTTTTATG
>JAUPTC010000670.1:12500-30000 GCA_030762895.1 Sophora flavescens | reverse complement strand
TTACACATGCATGGCTTAATCTTTGAGACAGGCATATGACTACTGGCAGGATCAACCACGTAGCATCCACCAACAACTATGCCCAAAGTGCAAGTGTTGTCACCACAAGCAAGTGCCCACGTTAGCCACATGCACCACATCCAGGAGAATAGTAGATACCAATGACCACGTGAGCTGTACAACACACAACACAAGCGAAACACTTGTACTACTTTCAAATCCACTAAACCTCATAAAGGAAGCCTAGATGGACCGAGTCTTATGAGGCACGTGAATACCACCAAATGGGTAGGCAACACAGGAACCACAAAACATTCCAAGGCCACCGCAACACAAGGTGAAGCTGACATGGATTTTTGTCTAACCGTTCGATGACCACGAGCACGGAGCCAGCCAGCACAAACATCCCGACCACCACTCACACGCCATCACGTTTGCAAGACACAATACAACCAACGAACCACACCCCCGTATTTCCAACGGCAAGCAAGCACATGGAAGCAACGAGAAGCACTGCATCCGCATCACCAGGTGCGACCAATATTCGAAGCCAACATTTTTAAATTGGTTGACGAACAACATCGCGAGGATCCTTTACAATGCGCCTTTAGCCGATATAGAGTTGGACACCCCTTCCAAGATCACTTCAGGACGAACACCCGTCTCTTGTTGTGACGCCGACAAGTGTATCGGGTCGTCGCAAGTAATAAAATAAACACGGTAAGTAATTACCGAGGTCGAACTCAGGGATTGGGCTACCAATTCGACTAATCCGCGGGAAATCAGATACGTTTGGTCAAGTTACAGAAGGTGGTTGAGAGAGAGAAGAGAGAATAGGATCGAAATTCAATTAACAAATCTAATAAACTAATTAACTAAAATCTGAAATTAAAATATCCAAGGTCTCAAATCCACTACCCAATCATGTATAGTTCCCAAGTGATGATGAATTCCTCCCTAAATTCAATTATAATGTCAACCGGGACCCCCAAATTCTCCTATATCCACTGTCGTGCTCAATAGGACGTATTCGACGATTGGATTAATTACTTGCTAGGTCTCATAATCCTAATCTCGAATTTGATTAATTCTTGTTCCCTATAAGGTTGCACTAATCTCCTAAATCCACTGTCGTGCTCATTATTCAATTAGTGATTCCAATCCAAGTTCTAAAACGCGAATCGCCGTTCGGCCTCAAACACGTTTAACTAGTTAATCACGCAAAACATATGATCAACGCAATCAAATCAGAATTGGAAAACATTCATAAGAGTATGGGAGAAAAACATACATCACAAGAACACTATACCGCCATGGGCGGCTTCATTGATCCCTCAGACGAGGGGATTAGTTCCTCATGCTCATAGACAAGCAATCCGACATAACCACCATGATAAAATAAAAAGAAAAGGGAGACGCAGCTCCAAAGAGAAAACACGGATTCGTAACAACTCCTCTAAACAAGTGGAAAACCTCCTCTCCATTCAGATCTGAAACAGCCTTTAAATAAGGATTCTGAATCTTACCCGCTCGCGGGGCGAGCAATAGTTCGCGAGGCGAATTTTAGTTGTGGCGCGCACTCAAGTTTGGATTTTCGCGAGGCGAGAGTGTGTTCGCGGGGCGATTCTTCCAACTTCAATCTGTCACAGCCGTGACCTTCATCACGGCTAGGCCGTGATGGTCTCTGTCTTCCAGGGTCTTCAAACTTTAGCGGGGTGAGAGTCTCTTCGCGGGGCGAGACTTCAATTCTAGGCTGTGACCTTCATCACGGCTAGGCCGTGATGGTCTCTGACTTCCAGGTCTCCATGATTCGCGAGGCGAGAGTACTGTTCGCGGGGCGAGCCAGAGTGATGACTGTTCGTGCTTTATCTGATGTTCAGTCTCGCGAGGCGAGCATCCACTCGCGAGGCGAGCATCTCCAGAAGTGCTTTTTCCACTGCTTCTTGACTTTCCTTGACTCCCGGAGCTTCACTTCTAGACCTGAAAACACCAAAAGCAACCAAAAGCATAATTCTATCGAAAATAAGCTAAAAACTACACAAAAGATGCAAAACGAGTCAAAGTCCAACTTAGGAACAAAACAAGGCAAATTTGGGCGAAAACGAGAGTGAACTCGACTGATTGGCACATAAACCCTAGTTCATCTAGTCATAAAACTAGATAAGCCAGAGGCTTATCAAAACACCCCAAACTTAAACCTTGCTTGTCCCCAAGCAAGCTAAAACTCAAAAAGGACTCAAGACTTGGCAAGCCTAAAGGAATCAATCGACTTCGCACAAATTTCATGCAATCAAAACAGTTTTTCTCCAATGATCTCCCCCCTACATTAACGTAATCCCCACATTCATTTACTTTAAACAATTGAGAACTTCATCATTCATGCAATCATTAATCTAAGTTTAAGATCAGAGTCACACACAAAAGGAAGATCACCAATTTCAAACAATTGCCTTCCTCACAAGGGTATGTAAAATTTCACTCATTCGCTCAAATTCGTCTAGGCTATCAACTTTTCCCTCAATTTCACATATCAAGAGCACTTCCCATGAATTTGATTTTCATCTCAAAAATGGTTCCCACGAAAACATGCATGCAACATCAGAAGGTCTTTTAAAGGTTGAAATGGGGCCTGGCTGAGGGTAGGATATTCAAGGATACTCGGCTTAAGTCCCTAGGAACTAAGAGAGCATGAGCATTTGACACATATTCCACTCAGATTCCTTTTTCCATTTTTCTTTTTTGCCTCGGGTGACTACAGCCTTTTTCCTTGCTAATCTTTTGATTTGCCCCTTTTCTTTTGGCAATTTTTTTTTATCAACCTTTATTTTTCTTTTTCTCACCCCCATTATGACACATCATCTTGTAGCCACCCCAAACTTAGTTCCTCACAACCATTCTCTTGCTACGCTTCCATGCTCTCCTAATCCTAAGATTGGGTTAACATGGCTTTTCAGATTTTGGCTTGTAATATAGGGTCATTAAGAAACAATAGGTCAATTAGGCTCAATGTGGCTAACTAGGGAACATGCATTCGGGATGGTTCTTTTTAGGCCAAGTAGTTTTTCAAAGAAAATTGCCTAAATCATTTGATGCAACACATAAACATGCAAACCATGAAGAGATTCAAGCAAATCCGGGAAAGTGCAACTTAACAGTGATTCACACAATCAAAACAGAGTTGGAGGCTCAAATCCTCACCTGGACATTTTGCAAATTGTTTGACCGAGATACAATTCCTAGTGTGTGCACCCCCTCACCCCAAACTTATCATAAATCAAGTAATCACAATAAAATTCTCAAAGTTCAATTTTCAATTTTTCACATGGGGATCAATTTTTCTAATTTCAGAATCTAGGGGGAAATCATCAATGGTCAAATAATTCATGCAACCAGTTTATGCTCAATTTAATTAAAATCCAACAAGCTTGCCGACACACTATTCATACACAAACTCTTGATCTTCTCAAATTATTCAAGAGTGACAAACAAAAAACAAAAACAAAAACAAAAACAAAACAAAAGTTAGGAGAGGAGAGGGATACCTAGCTTGGGTTACCTCCCAAGTAGCGCTTGTTTAACGTCCCGAGCCTGACTTATTAAGAAGCATCCACCTGGATCCCATAGCCTGTGATACAAGGGCCAAGAGATGCTCATCATGTGAGGTCTTCCACCCGGATCCCATGGTTTGTGAAGTGGCCCTTGTAGGAGCAATATGACTCTATCCATACTTCCATCTAGTCTGAGTGTGAAAACTTCTTTGACCTCCGCAATGATGAACTCACTTCCTCTCGGGTCAAATTGTGTTTTCACGAGGAAGTGTGCCAGACAAGTGGGCGGGTCTAACTTACCAATGTTCACACATGCATGTAAGCCAACATAGTTATCCAATGCAGTAATTTCAGGTTGCTTGGCAAGCATGGTGGAGTCCACTACCACTTTATCTGCATTTTGATCTCTACCCCCTTGCTCCGGTGCCTTGTCCTTTGCCAACTCCTCTTCCTTAGGTTGCTCTTCCTCAACATGTGGCTGTTCCGGGGAAGGAGCGACGACTGCGACTTATCAGGGACCGATCACGACTACTGAGACAAATGCCAATGGAGTACCTATACGGAGGATCCATACCGTCGAGTCTAGGACTGTGGCGCTTCCACCTCCATGGTTCTACCTCCACACGCTACAGGTCACCGGACTTCTTCAGGAGCACCTTGACCCAGTCGAACCGCTCGAAGAGGATCCCGAAGAGGATCCGGAGGAAGACCCCTACGAGCTCATAGAGGTTGAGGAGGAGGGGGAGGAGGAGCCAGAGTACCACCCACAGGATCCCGGCGACGACGACATGATCATCGATGATGGCGGCGACGTTATTGATCCAGTTAGTGGTCCCTCGTCTGAAGGTAGCTTCTGCGGTCACTTCGAGTGCATGAGGCATGGTTAGATTGTCGTTGGTATTTTTTTGGAGTTGCCCTGATGGTCCCTTGGCTTTTGGAGCCTTCTTTTGAGTCTTATGCCCGACTTTCCCTATTCCCAGTGTGATGCTATCTTTTACCTACTTTTTCAGTTTTAGTATCAGTGTGAATTGGCCAGTTCGATAAGGCATGTCTTGTAACCAGAAACCTAAGATCCCAAGTGGGTCGGATATATATATATATATATATATATATATATATATATATATATATATATATATTTACATGTATGATGTTTATTCACATGTTCTCAGTGTTCATCATTGTTTCTTAACTACCGCTTACAAAAAAAAATAAGTACCATTTTCAGTAACCTTCTAATAAAGGTTATATTTCCGAAGGAGACCAGCATTTTAAATAAGTTTCTTTTCCGCAAATGAGTAACCATGTGATGCCAGGTTTTAGGGCGTCTCACCTAACACCACGTCCATCCACAACCAAGGTCGAGGAGCCACGCACCCACAGCCTCGCCACACCATCGAGTATCCCACCACGAAATTGATAAATATCGAAAGCCAACATTTTTAAAAACAAAAAAAATAACGAGGATCCTTTCTGATGCGCATCAGTCGATCTGGTGTTGGCCACCCCAAACAAGGTCACTTCAGGACGATCACCCGTCTCTTGGTGCTTCGGCTCCGCCCCGGAAGACATCACCTAACATCACGTCCATCCACAACCAAGGTGGAGGAGCCGTATGCCCATAGCCTCGCCACACCATCAAGTACCCCACGAAATTGATAAATATCGAAATCCAACATTTTTAAAAACCAACAATAGCACGAGGATCCTTTCCGATGCGCCTTCAGCTGATCTGGTGTTTGAGCACCCCTTACAAGGCCACTTTAGGATGATCACCCGTCCTTTGGTGTTTCAGCTCTGCCCGGAAGGCATCACCTAACACACGTCCATCCACAACCAAGGTTGAGGAACCGCGTACCCACAGCCTCATCACACCATCGAGTACCCCACAAAAAATTATAAATATCAAAAGCCAACATTTTTAAAAACCAACAACATCGCGAGGATCCTTTCCGATGCACCGTCAGCCGATATGGTGTTTGAGCACCCCATACAAGGCCACTTCAGGACGATCACCCATCTCTTGGTGCTTCAGCTCCGCCTCAGAAAGCATCATCACCTAACACCACGTCCATCCACAACAAAGGTCGAGGAACGGTGCACCCACAGCCTTACCATACCATTGAGTACCGCATGAAATTGAAAAAATTCGAAAGCCAACATTTTTAAAACGGGTGCCAGCCACATTCAGAGGATCCTTTACGGTGCGCCTTAAACCAGTTTGGTGTTGGGGATCCCCACCTTGGTCACATTCGGAAGATCACGCGTCCCTTCGTGTTGCGGATCCGCCCCGAAGGGCATAACTGATGAGTGTGATTTCACCTCATCTTTGTCTATCATTTTGCATGCATTTTGATGTAGTTTAGGCATTTTTAATTAGATTTTAGGTTAATTTTCCTTTGGAACGGGTAAGGCGGTTTTCGTGTGTTGTTTTGCAGATATCAAGGGTGAAATGCTCAAGATCAACCATGATGGAGTTTGGATGAAGATGGAGCTTTAAAACTGAAGAAAATGAGCCAAACAGAGCCCATCACGGCCTAGCCGTGATGCCCATCACGGCCATGATCGAGCAAAACTGAAAATGAACAAAGGCTGAAGTCAGAGTCTGTCACGGCCTGGCCGTGATAGCCATCTCGGCCGTGACCCAAAACCACCACAAGTCAGAGCACATCACGGCCCAGCCGTGAAATTCATCACGGCCATAACAGAGGGCTCGCGACGTGAGCATAGTCTCGCCTCGCGAGACACTGGAATTTTGCAAAAGTGCCAGAAGCAGAGACCGTCACGGCCTGGCCGTGATGGCCGTCACGGCCGTGACGCGCATTACTTGGACCTGAAGAAACCGAATTTGGATCAGAATTTGAGTTAGATTGGGACTCTAACTTCCCACATCTATAAATAAGGACCAGGCAGATCACATCGGACACATTGGATGAGGAGGATCACATCCATAACAACAAGGACTTAGGCATAGATCTCTCTTCTCCTCTTCTCGGCATAGATCTCTCTTCTCCTCTTCTCCTCTCTTCTCTGATTTTTGTATTTTCTATTATGTTGTCAACCCAGCTTGTCATCTCCATGGCAAGACTGGAGTAGTAGTTTGTTTCTAGGGACTAGGGCTCTGCCCGAGTTTTGTAAATGTTGATTGATTTGATGTAAAATCGTTGTTGATTTCGTTATTGTTTTAGATCTGATTTCTAGTGTGTTAATCACTCATAAATTTCGGCAACCGCTTATTTACGTGACGTAGACGTTCTAAGGAGGAATCTAGCGGTGAACTTAGGATTTCTAGGGTGTTTCAATCGTAAAGCCCGGCGGCCACTGGTTTGTGAGATGTGGATGATCTAAGGAGGAACCTAGCGGTGAACTTAGGTCATTTGCATGACTTAGACATTATAAGGAGGAACCTAGCGGTGAACTTAGGTGTCGAACCTATAGAAGTCAGACTTGGGACTGAAATCACGAGAGTTAGAAGCCGTCCCTCGAGGAGCAACGAGTTGTCACGGAACGCAAAGGGTCCAATCTGGGATCGACTACCACGAGAGTAGGGGTCAGGTCAATTGGGCACGGCTTTTGTAACCCGAGAGGGAGCTTAAGCTATTAGAGGATAAACTCGCCTTCAAGGCAATTTCGGTAATCAACAAAGGTAAATCAGATTAGCAACATAAACAGCCTCAAAGGTAACCCAAATCCCTAGGAATCCGTTTAGATCAAAACCCCAAAAACATTTGTTTTCTGTTTTAATTGATTCTGTTTGTTTATCTCTCAATTCAAACATTTTTCAAAACACTAAAAAAAAGTCCAGATTCACTCAATTTGAATTTAATTGCGATTCGGGAACACAGTCTCTGTGGGTTCGATATCTTTTATTACTTGACGGCAATCCGGTACACTTGCCGGAATCGCACGCGCGCGACTTACGCCACACCAAGTTTTTGGCGCCGTTGCCGGGGACTGTGCCTTTTCGAATTTCAATTAGTTTTTAAATTGATTTTTCTGGACCCTTTTCTTTTTATTTGATTTTTATTTCTGAAATATTAAAAAAAATAAAAATAAAAAATAAAAAAAAATCAAAAATTTCTTTTCCTTCTATTGTATCCATCTCTCTGTGAGTTATATGCAAAGATCCCTAAGTCTTGGTAGCCTTAGTGAGATTGATCCGGAAATCGAGAGGACCTTCCACAGACGTAGAAGACTACAAAGAGAGGGAGAAAGGTTGAGTCCCGTTCCACTCATGGTGAATCAACCGGATACAAAACCTTTGAAGGACTACGCAGCCCCAAATGCGAGAGGCTTGCGTTTAAGACTGTTCCCCTCATCTCTCACTGGAAAGGCGAAGGCCTGGCTTAAGCAAATCCCTGCTAACACTTTGACTACTTGGGACCAACTGGAGCAGGCGTTCTTGGAGAAATTCTTCCCTCCATCCAAGACGGCCTACATAAGAACCCAGATCACCGGCTTCTTCCAGAAAGACGGAGAATCATTATCGGAAGCTTGGGATCGATACAAGGGACTGCTGGAGTCGTGCCCACATCACGGACTCGAGAGGTGGTTAATAGTGCATACCTTCTATAACGGACTGGACTACTCTTCGAAGGTGTCACTAGATTCTGCAGCTGGTGGAGCGTTTATGAATAGGCCTCTGACTGAGGCATTCAACATCATCGAGAATGTCGCCACCAACTACCACCAATGGGGTTCCGAAAGAGGTAATAACCCGAACAAGATTTCGGGGGGTAAGTTTGAGGTAAATAGCACAGATCTTATTATGTCAAAAATAGACTCACTTAATAAACGTTTTGATCGGCTTGAAAGAGCTAATGTGAGTGCATTAGGTGCTACTAACCTTGTTTGTGAGATTTGTGGAATGCAGGGACATGACATGATGGAATGCCCACATGGATCCGGCGCTTCGGTTGAGCAAGTGAACTCTTGTAACAACTTCTATGATACGAACCCGAAGCTGCCCAACTATGCTCCCCCAAATCCCTACAACCAAAGAAGGAACAACCCTTACCTCTCCTACGGCAACTACAGCAACACGCTCAACCATGAGTTCCAAGAGGGTCAAGGTAATAAGAGAGCAGCACCGGGGTATCCTCAGGTACAAAGATCTAAACTCGAGACTTTATTTGAAAGTTTTGTTGAAACTCAGACAAAACAGAATGAGGAGTTTAGACAACAAGGAAGGGCAGTGAGTGAAGCAATAAAGGATCTAGCATCTAAGGTAGACAACTTAGCAACTCATAACAAGATGCTAGAAACACAAATTGCCCAACAAGCCAGCACGTACTCAAGACCTAAGGGTACATTCCCGGGGCAACCCGAAGCAAATCCCAATGAGCATTGCAATGTCATACACTTGAGGGATGATAAGCTTGGGGTGGGGGTAGCTGAAATGGACGTGGAACCGGAGGAGGACACGAGCGAAAAGGAAGAGCCAGAACCGAAATACGTCCCTCCACCACCGTACCAACCCCCGATACCTTTCCCACAGAGGTTGGTCAGGAAAAAGCAAGTAGATGTAGAGACTAAAATGCCTACTAAACTGAAAGACCCAGGTAGTTTCTCCATCTCTTGCTCGATTGAACAAGTGCACATTGACCAAGCCTTATGTGACTTAGGGGCTAGCTCGAGCTTGATATCCCTCACTATCATGGAAAGGTTGGGAAGCAAAGAGTTGAGACCATTCAAATTCTCCTTACAATTTGCGGATGGCTCAACTAGGACTCCTCTAGGCATACTAGAGAATGTTCCTGTGAAGGTAGGGAAATCCTTCATCCCTACCGACTTCCTGGTATTGGATATGAAAGGGAATTCTAAATTCCCCATCATTTTAGGAAGGCCATTCTTGGCAACCGCTGGAGCAGTAATAGACGTAAGGAATGGTAAACTCTCTCTAAATTTAGAGGAAGGTAGGGTAAATTTTCAGTTGACTAACTCTTGTAACAACCCTCCTTTTGAGAGCCATGTGTGCAGAATAGATGTAACGTCTCCAGTGGTAAAAGAAGAACTGAACATGGAAGCAACTCCGAAGATATGCATGTCTAATGATGCACCCAGCAGTGATGGAACTGGAGTTGCTGTCCATACTGAAACAAAACTTCCGCCGGAAGAAAGGAAGGCTAGGAAACTCCAAGAGAAAAGAGCAAAGCGGAAGCGTTACTGGCCGTATGAGCAGAAACGACTTTTTGAAGGAGTTCCGTGGAAGAGGAGTGTTCCGGCACATCTACGCCCAGCCGACCCCGGTTAACTTAAGGAAGTATGGTCAAGCTTAAGACCATAAATAAGCGCTTCTTGGGAGGAAACCCAATTTTTCTTTCCCTTTTTCCTTTTGTTTTTGATTTAACCTCTTGAATAATTTGAGAAGATCAAGAGGCAAAAATATCATTAATAGGTTTATCTAGTGTTTTCAGGTTGAGAAAGGGAAGAAGAGCAGAGAAAGATAAAGTCAGAGGCCATCACGCCCTGGCCGTGACAGTGGTCATGGCCGTGATAAGCTAAACAAGAGCACAGAAAGGATCACGGCCTAGCCGTGACAACCATCACGGGCGTGATGAGTAGGATGCCAAGGCCAGAGAGCATCACGGCCTAGCCGTGATGTAGATCACGGTCGTGACAGGGCAACTCCTGAGGACCAGAAACGATCACGGCCTACCCGTGATAAGCCTCACGGCCGTGATAAAATTTCCACCCAAGTTTTGACTGGAATGTGAGTCAACACCCGCTACTGACTCGGTAAGTTGTTCCAATTTTTCTCCTCTCTCCGACTTGATTATTTACATTGGAGACAATGTAAGTAATCAAGCTTGGGGTAGGGGTATTTATTTTTGCATTTGCATTGTTGCATTCATATTGCATTCACATAGGCATAGATTGGTATGATCACATTCTATAGATTGCCCCTCACTTGAAACATGCATCCGATTGTGAGAACTTGGAGCCAAATGAATTGAGATAGTGAATTTTTGAACCCAATTTTTTCTATTATTCTTGTGATATGGCTAAAAATAAAAAAATTCTTGAGATAGTCATTTGATAGTTGATAATTAGCAAGTGGTTCCTTAGATTTGTGTTCCTCACTGATTTTTGAACTACTAAATGTAAGATTTTGAGCCAAAAAGGGGGTATCCACTAAATCTACCCCATTTCTTGTGATAGAGTGTTGTAATTCCTCTTGGACTGTATTTTCTAGAACTTGACTTGAAACCATTTTGAAACTTAAAAATTTCTGAAAACATTTTTTGAAAATGATTGAGGCACTAGGTATTTTTCCGGCCTCCCGAGCTTTGAATGATAAATGCTACCCATTAGTTGCCCAATTTTGAGCCTAAAAGAAAAAAAAATAATACTTTTCTTGGTACCTTGAATTACTTTGATAAATAATGCTTGGTATGGCACCTTTTAAAGTATTACAAAAAGGGCAATATGGTAGTTGGAAAAAATATGGGATGAAAAAAGTTAGAAAGTAATTTCTCTTGAGCTATAAATCTCCCCTTCTCCAAACCAATAAAAATGAAATAAACACAGAGAAAAAAAAATGGAGAAAGGGATGACGAAAGAAAGTGAGAAATGAAAAAAAAAAAAAAGAAAGGTGGAAAAAGTAAATCAAAGCCCCCAAAAGGTATTTTAGAAGGTGTCATACTTTGTAATGTTTGATAATCTGTCTAGCCTTCTTGAAATTCCCTTTCCTTGATTTTCCCACCTAACAATAAATCCCATGGCCACATTACAACCAAAGGAAAAGACCTCTTGATTCTTAAGTGTTTTCATAAATAAAGTAGAGATTTGGTTAATAGTCAAGCCTATGGTAAAATACTTTCCTTGAGGAAATGGAGTGAATTGTCATATACCCTAAAACACTTGAGTGAGGTGAGATGAGTGCCCAAATCAGTGAGAATATGAACTTGAAGAACCTAAGCTTCTAATTGGACTTGAACTTGATTATCTCTTGAGTGCTTATTGAATATGCCTATCACTTGGATTAGCTTCTAGGGTTTTTGGTTCACTATCCATGCTTTGAATGATTTATATCTTATGGCCTGAGTAATTGCTTGAGGACAAGCAAAGTTTTAAGCTTGGGGTGATTTGATGAGTGTGATTTCACCTCATCTTTGTCTATCATTTTGCATGCATTTTGATGTAGTTTAGGCATTTTTAATTAGATTTTAGGTTAATTTTCCTTTGGAACGGGTAAGGCGGTTTTCGTGTGTTGTTTTGCAGATATCAAGGGTGAAATGCTCAAGATCAACCATGATGGAGTTTGGATGAAGATGGAGCTTTAAAACTGAAGAAAATGAGCCAAACAGAGCCCATCACGGCCTAGCCGTGATGCCCATCACGGCCATGATCGAGCAAAACTGAAAATGAACAAAGGCTGAAGTCAGAGTCTGTCACGGCCTGGCCGTGATAGCCATCACGGCCGTGACCCAAAACCACCACAAGTCAGAGCACATCACGACCCAGCCGTGAAATTCATCACGGCCATAACAGAGGGCTCGCGACGCGAGCATAGTCTCGCCTCGCGAGAGACTGGAATTTTGCAAAAGTGCCAGAAGCAGAGACCGTCACGGCCTGGCCGTGACGGCCGTGACGCGCATTACTTGGACCTGAAGAAACCGAATTTGGATCAGAATTTGAGTTAGATTGGGACTCTAACTTCCCACATCTATAAATAAGGACCAGGCAGATCACATCGGACACATTGGATGAGGAGGATCACATCCATAACAACAAGGACTTAGGCATAGATCTCTCTTCTCCTCTTCTCTGATTTTTGTATTTTCTATTATGTTGTCAACCCAGCTTGTCATCTCCATGGCAAGACTAGAGTAGTAGTTTGTTTTTAGGGACTAGGGCTCTGCCCGAGTTTTGTAAATGTTGATTGATTTGATGTAAAATCGTTGTTGATTTCGTTATTGTTTTAGATCTGATTTCTAGTGTGTTAATCACTCATAAATTTCGGCAACCGCTTATTTGCGTGACGTAGACGTTCTAAGGAGGAACCTAGCGGTGAACTTAGGATTTCTAGGGTGTTTCACTCGTAAAGCCCGGCTGCCACTGGTTTGTGAGATGTGGATGATCTAAGGAGGAACCTAGCGGTGAACTTAGGTCATTTGCATGACTTAGACATTATAAGGAGGAACCTAGCGGTGAACTTAGGTGTCGGACCTATAGAAGTCAGACTTGGGACTGAAATCACGAGAGTTAGAAGCCGTCCCTCGAGGAGCAACGAGTTGTCACGGAACGCAAAGGGTCCAATCTGGGATCGACTACCACGAGAGTAGGGGTCGGGTCAATTGGGCATGGCTTTTGTAACCCGAGAGGGAGCTTAAGCTATTAGAGGATAAACTCGCCTTCAAGGCAATTTCGGTAATCAACAAAGGTAAATCAGATTAGCAACATAAACAGCCTCAAAGGTAACCCAAATCCCTAGGAATCCGTTTAGATCAAAACCCCAAAAACATTTGTTTTCTGTTTTAATTGATTCTGTTTGTTTATCTCTCAATTCAAACATTTTTCAAAACCCTAAAAAAAGTCCAGATTCACTCAATTAGAATTTAATTGTGATTCGGGAACACAGTCTCTGTGGGTTCGATATCTTTTATTACTTGACGGCAATCCGGTACACTTGCCGGAATCGCACGCGCGCGACTTACGCCACATCAATAACCTAACACAATGTCCATCCACAACCAAGGTCGAGGAGACACACCCATGAATCCTCAACACACCATGAAAAATCCCCACAAAAACGGTCCAATCCGCTGCCCACATTTTTCCCCGCGTCCGCCTCCCGGTCCCGCCCCGGGTCCACCTCTCGGGCTCACCCCGGGCCCGGGCCCACGAAGTCGGTCGATCGGAAGATGACCCGATTGAGTCACCTACCATGTCGTGGCCATGGTGCACCAGGCTTGGCACCAGGTCAGGGTCAGACTGGCACCTCTCCCCCCCTATAATTACATAATATGCAAAGACCCATTTTCCGGCACAAGACATCCTTTTTGTTGGGGAGACATACTCTTTGTTTCCAAGTTAGAGGTCGAATTTTGGAATTATTTTATGAAGGAATGCTTATAAAAATGGGATCTACTGGACGAAAAATTTACAGAATTTATCACCATACCATTTTTTTTAATAAATCTTCAAAGTGGAAAATCGAAACAATTCTAAAAAAAATGGAAAATGGGTCTAGCCATCGAATTTTGAGCTGATTTTTTGCAGGCACACAGCTTATAATATTCCCAAGGTGCCCACAAAGTTTCGTTTCATTTCAGGATGGTTGTGATTTTTTATTATTTTTCAACCGAAATCAGGGATATGAGACAGTTCGACGACAAGGAACCTAGGCTACAAATTGAATTTTGACCTGAATTTTTGCAGGCACTCTTGCTATATTATTTCCAGCTTTACCTCCAATTTCGTTGCATTTCATTGAGGTGTTGGAGTTTTGGGAACTTTTAGCCGAAATGTGGTATACTAGCATACTTAAACATGTGGTGGACCATGGTTTATAGGTTTGCTTTTCCACCATGCCTTCTAAAAAGTCTACGGGGTCAGGGGAATGTTCTCAAGCTTGTATCACAACATTTTCCCATCGGTGCTCGGTGCATCTGCGACGTGTGCCGAGCACGGTGGTCATGCACAAGTCACGGGTGATGCAATGTAACACTTTCAACCTCGGTGCATGAGTCACTAGCCACACAAAGTGAACCTCCATCTTCCGGTACCAACACCTTCAACCGGTCAGTTCCATGTGCACCAGACCATTTCAACCTTGGTTCCTGTCCGTTCCGACCGAGCCAAGTCAGGAATCTGGTGCACCACACCGAGCCAAATCAGGAATCTGGTGCACCACACCGAGCCAATTCAGGAATCTGGTGCACCAGACCGAGCCAAATCATGAATCTGGTGCACCACACCGAGCCAAGTCAGGAATCTGGTGCACCACACCGAGCCAAGTCAGGAATCTGGTGCACCAGACCGAGCCAAATCATGAATCTGGTGCACCACACCGAGCCAAGTCAGGAATCTGGTGCACCACACCGAGCCAAGTCATGAATCTGGGGCACCACACCGAGCCAAGTCAGGAATCTGGTGCACCACACCGAGCCAAGTCAGGAATCTGGTGAACCACACCAAGCCAAGTCAGGAATCTGGTGCACCACACCGAGCCAAACCAAGAATCTGGTGCACCACACCGAGCCAAGTCAGGAATCTGGTGCACCAAATCAAGCCAAGTCATGAATCTGGTGCACCAGACCGAGCCAAGTCTGGAATCTGGTGCACCACACCGAGCCAAATCATGAATCTGGTGCACCACACCGGATCAAGTCATGAATCTGGTGCACCAGACGGAGCCAAACCATGAATCAGGTGCACCAGACCGGTGCTCTAGACCGCGCCAAGTCATGAATCTGGTGCACCACACCGAGCCAAATCAGGAATCTGGTGCACCAGACCGAGCCAAGTCTGGAATCTGGTGCACCACACCGAGCCAAATCATGAATCTGGTGCACCACACCGGATCAAGTCATGAATCTGGAGCCCCAAACGGAGCCAAACCATGAATTAGGTGCACCAGACAGGTGCACCAGACCGAGTCAAGTCAGTAATCTGGTGCACCACACCGTGCCAAATCATGAATTTGGTGCACAACATCGATCCAAGTCAGGAATCAGGGGCACCAGACCGAGCCAAACGCTGAATCCGGTGCCCCAAACCGGGCCAACTCAAGAATCTGGTGCTCCAGACCACGCCAAGTCGTGAATATGGTGCACCACACCGAGCCAAGTTCGGAATCTGGTACCCCAGACTGGGTAAAGTCAGGAATCTGGTGCACCAGACCGAGCCAACTCAAGAATCTGGCGCACCACACCGAGCCAAAGCATGAATCAGGTGGACCAGACCGAGCCATGTCAGGAATCAGGTGCACCACACCGCACCAAGTCATGAATCTGGTGCACCAGACCGAGCCAAGTAAGGAATCTGGTGCACCAGACCGAGCCAAGTCTGGAATCTGGTGCACCAGACGGAGCCAAACCATGAATCAGGTGCACCAGACCGGTGCTCTAGACTGCACCAAGTCTTGAATCTGGTGCACCACATCGAGCCAAATCAAGAATCTGGTGCACCACACCGAGCCATGTCAGGAATTTGTGTACCACACCGAGCCAAACCAAGACAAACCATGAATCTGGTGCACTCGGGAACCCGTGCCCAGTGCACCATTCCCTCATTCCCTTGGTTCCTTTCCGCACAGATCGAGCCAGATCCGGCACCTGGTGTATCCGGGGACCCGTGTCCGGTGCACCATTCCCTCGTTCCCTTGGTTCCTTTCAGCACCGACTGAGCCAAATCCAGCACCTGGTTCACCCGGGGACCCGTGCCCGTTGCATCATTCCTTCATTCCCTTGGTTCCTTTCCGCAACGACCGATCCAGATCGGGCATCACGTGCACCGACCGAGGCCGATCTAAGCGGTGGTTGGAGTTAGCTGTCACCGAGATAACAACTACAACTACAACTACTACTACTACTACAACAACTACTACTACTATATATATAATATATAATATATAAAATAGCCAGGCCCCTCCCCTCTATAATAGCATAATATGCAAAGACCCATTTTCCAGCACAAGACATCCTTTTTGCTTGGGGAGACATACTCTTTTTTTCCAGCTAGAGGTCGAATTTTGGCATAATTTTTTGTAGGGATGCTTATAAAAATGGGAGCTAGGGGAAAAAAAATTTACAAAATTTTTCACCTTACCATTTTTTGTAATCAATTTTCAAAGCGGAAAACCGAAACAATTCCCAAAAAATAATGGAAAATGGGTCTAGCCATCGAATTTTGAGCTGATTTGTTGCTATCACCATAATTATAATTTTCCCAAGGTTTCCACCAAGTTTCGTGGCATTTCATGAAGGTGGTGATTTTTCATGATTTTCCAGCACAAGACATCCATTTTGCTGGGGAGACATACTCTTTTTTTCCAAGCTAGAGGTTGAATTTTGGCCTGATTTTTTGCAGGGATGCTTATAAAAATGGGAGCTAGGGGACTAAAAATTTACAGAACTTTTTACCTTACCAATTTTTTATCAATTTTCTAAGTGGAAAACCGAAACAATTCCCAAAAAATGGAAAATGGGTCAAGCCATCAAATTGTGAGCTGATTTTTTGCAGGCACCATACTTATAATATTCCCAAGGTTTCCACCAAGTTTCGTGGCATTTCATCAAGGTAGTGATTTTTCATGATTTTCTAGCATAAGACATCCTTTTTGCTGGGGAGACATTCTCTTTTTTTCCAAACTAGAGGTCGAATTTTGGCCTGATTTTTTGCAGACATCCTTTGGTACTTTTTTTTCTCTTTTGTTGTTGAAGATTTGGTTTCTTGTTTTTTTTTGGTGTGTGTGTGTGTTTTCAGAACTGATAATGATAAAATTGGTCTTGACCTAAACATCTGACAAAATGGGTAGTTGTGTTTATAGGGTAGTATATACGGTTGTGCAGGAAGGTAATTCGCTAGTTCCAGTGGAGTGAAATCTGCTAAAGTTTGTATATTCCATAAGGACCGGTGAGCGGAGGAAGAAGAAGAAGAATCTGGATTGCCCCTATTGCAGTGGAGGAAGAAGAAGAAGAAGCTGGAGGAAGAAGAAGGAAAGAAACGACATGCATTTTGGAATGGATACTGACACGTCAGCAATTAACTTGCGGTCAAAGGTGGTCAACTGACAGAAGGACTAATCTGTCCCGGTAAACACATTCTTAAGGACTAAATGGATAGTTTTTTTTGGATAGGGACTATTTCAGACCCGAGTGTTTTTCTCAGGGACCAAATTGGGGGTTTAGTCTTTTTTTTTATCAATTTTCAAAGTGGAAAATCGAAACAAATCCCAAAAAATGGAAAATGGGTCTAGCCATCGAATTTTGAGCTGATTTTTTGTA
>JAUPTC010000670.1:0-7500 GCA_030762895.1 Sophora flavescens | reverse complement strand
CATGGGTTTTTCCATATTTTAGCTTGTAACATAAGGTTAACAAGAAATAATAGGCTAATCAGGCTCAATTGGGCTAACTAGGGAACATGCATTAGGGATGGTTATTTTTAGGCTAAGTAGTTATTTACAAAGAAAATGCCTAAATCATTTGAAGCAAACACATAATCATGCAAACCATAAAGAGATTCAAGCAAATTCAGGAAAGTGCAACTTAAAAGTGATTTCACACAGTTTAAAACATGTTGGAGGCTCAAAACCTCACCTGGACATTATTTGCAAATTGTTTGACAGAGATTCTATCCCTAGGTGTGCTTCCTATCACCCCAAACTTATCATAAATCATGTCATCATAACAAAATCTCAAAGTTCAGTTTTCAAAAAAAATTTCAAGCGGGGATCAAATTTTCAAAAAATTCAAATCCTAGGGGGAAAACAGTCAACACATATTATGCAATCCATCTATGCAAAAATTAATCAAATCCATCAAACTTGCCAACACTAGACTTAACACAACTCCTGAGCTTCTCAAATTATTCAGGAGCTTTATTGAAAACAAAACAGAAATAAAGCAAGAATAACTAAAAAGAAAAGGGTTAAAGAAAACTCATTCAGAGGCTTCCGCCTGGATCCCATTGCTTGTAGCATAAGTCCCACATGGTAGCCAAAGGGTGGAAGTTTATTCCATGCTTCCATAACTTGCAGCCTTGATGTGGAAATGAGCATTTGATAATTATGATGACTTCGCCGAGTACGGCGGACTTCTCACTCCCTCTTGGGTCACAGATGACCTCTTTCTCAACTTTGTCCATAAAGTCCTCCCAATAGAAGTGGGGTTCAACCTATTGAAATGGCCATAGTGACAAATCCAAAGGCTGGAACTCCATCACCGGTGGTTCCACAGGGGAAGGTGGTAAACAAGACACTGGTGTCTCCGGTGCTGCTTCAACTTCTGCAAGGTCTTCATCCACTGCACTAACGGATTCATCACTTGTTAAACCTGCAGAAATTTCAGCACACACCACAGAAAGGTTAGAGTTAGTATAGTCAATAGATATATTACAAGAAACTGAGGAGGGTGGCTGCTCAATGGATGGTATATTTGGAACTTCGGCCGAACAGGCAGCTTCACTCTCACTATCACCCTGCAAAATAGAGTCAAGAAACTCAGCACAAACAGCACACGGGTTAGTGTCAGTACAGTCAGTACATGTAGTAAAAGAAACCGAATTAGTAACGGTCTGAATGTCTGGACTTTCAGCACTAAATATATCCACCCCATCACTCTCAACACATGCATTTGATTTAATTGAATCATCTACTCCCAAAGGTTCTTCATCATCCTCAAGCACGGTGGAGCAGATGTCCTCCTGATCCTTTTGATCCTCATTTTCCATGTTTCCTGAACAGAATAAACCTGCATAACAGTCTATACACAAAGCAGTGCCATCACAATAACAATCAGCACATGAATTAGAATCAGGGGATTCAACACACAGTTCATCAACAGAAACATTATCAAAATTATCATCAGATGGAGCATTGTCAAGAACAACTGTTGGTGACTTTGTATGTTCTTCAAGGGAATGTGGAGTTTGCAGTTTAGCCGAGTTGGCGACAATTTGGTCAATTAGAATGGACAACTTCCGAGATTCAGCTTCACTCCTCTGATATTCAGCCTCCATCCTCTGTTGGAATTCAAGATTTTGTTGTGCCAACCATTGGTTGTTCTCTTCCATTTGTGCAGTCATCTGTTTGAACAGGTCCTCTAGGGAAGGTTCGGAAGGTGCAGCTATGAAGGCAGGATAGTATCTAAACAGGAAGGCTTCCTTCAAATCAAACCAGCTTGAGATGGAATTCTCATCAAGACAATACAACCAATCCCTTGCAGCGCCTTCAAGTGAGAACTGGAAAGCTTCCATCTTGATGTGGTCTTCTGTTATTCCTGCAGGTCTCAGCATTATAGAGCAAGCAATCTGGAATTCCCTCAGATGCTCCTGCGGATTTTCACCTGCAAGACCACTAAACCTTGGCAACCGGTATGATAAACCATAAAAATCAGGAAAATATATGCATGGTGGTTCATAATTAACATTAGGCATGTAACCTTGCATATAATTATCCATGGGAAGGAACTAGGAATGGTAACCAGACAAAACAGCTAAAACTAATTCAGCAAAGAATTTTTTTTTTTAATTTATTTCCTGCTAATAACAACAACAAGAGTCCCCGGCAACGGCGCCAATTTTTGATCGTGCTGTCGCCACGTGCCAAAAAGAACGAGCATTTACAAAATAATGCAGATAGGTAAGCGACAACTCGGATGTCGTCTCTCAAGGACTACTAGGTTGCTATTATTAACAGAAAATCAGTAAAAGTCAGATTTGGGGGTTTTGAGATTGAAAACTAAATAAAGAAAACAGAACAGAAAAACAATGCAACAAAAAGTAATTACCAAATAAGCTAAAGAACGATTAACCTACTGTTCTTGGTTTCCCCACTATCATTGGTTCATATAAATCCAAGCCCTAAGCAGATTCTAATCCCCTCCCGGTTGTAGCAACAATTAACAATGCAATCACTACTACGGATGTATGTTCCTATTCCCGAAATAACAAACGGGGTTAAGCCCTCATGAACAAACGAACATGAACGAACACACGCGAAATAACAAACGCGATTAAGTATACGAACATAACATCACCGAAATGAATCAACACAACACTATACACTCCTGAAATAACAAACAGAAATGTATAGCATCGCATTGAAAAGAGAAAAGTAATTAAAACAGGAAATACAGAATCTCAAGTGTGGTAATGGAAACCAATTACAGTAGATTAATCTAGGAGACTAGTTCTCCATTACAAAAGGAAAACAAAACATATATAAGAAAAGAAGACAAACTACTACTACTGGCTCCTACTCTGGCTAAAACTAGCCAGCCTACCAGCCATCCCTTCAGTTCTGTCTAAAACTGACTTATATACAAGTTTCTGGAATCAGCTTTCTCGCGAGGCGAGAACACATTCGCGAGGAGATTAATGCGAACAGTCTGCAACTTTTAATCTTCTCGCGAGGCGAGCATATCATTCGCGAGGCGAAACTCTTCAAATTCCAAACTGTAACGCCCGTGACCTTTCACACGGGTAAACCGTGATGCTTTCTGACTTCCAGGCTTGGATTACTCGCGAGGAGAGTCACGTTTCGCGGGGCGAGACAGAATGGTTGGCAATTTCTGGAACAGTCACCTTCTGGTTCGCGGGCCGAATGCCTTCTCGCGTGGCGAAAGACTCCAGATTTATTTCCTTTTATTAACTTGAAAACATAAAATAGCATAAGTATTTTATTTAACTCTAATTCAACTAAATTAACCTAAAAATACTTTACAGACTCAAAATACTGCCTAAGGACAATCAAGTCTAATTTGGGTGAAAATGATATAAAATTAGCACAAAGCCAAGGTTTTTATTAGTTATAAAACCAGTCAACCAGAGGCTCATCAACGGGGCACAATCAAGAGCCCACGTTAGCCATATGCACCGCATAAAGGAGAACAGTAGATACCAATGACCACGTGAGCTGTACAACACACAACACAAGCGAAACACTAGTACTACTTTCAAATCCACTAAACCTCACAAAAGAAGCCTAGATGGACCGAGTCTTACGAGGCACATTAATACCTGCAAATGGGGAGGCAACACAGGAACCACAACACACGCCAAGGCCACCGCAACACAAGGCAAAGCTGACATGGATTTCTGCATGATCGTTTGATGACCACGAGCACGGAGCCAGTGACGCGCTGTCGCGCACGCATCAAAAAGCGAGCGTTTTGTAAAAATATGTAGATAGGGAGCGACAACTCGAGTATCATCTCATAAGGACTCTCGGGTTGTTATTAACAGAAAAGGTCAGTTTTTTGGGGGGGTTTTAAGAATTGAAACTAAATAAAGAAAACAGTTAAGAAAATAATGCAAATAGGTGATTGTCGATAATTGTAACGACTAATCTACTGCTCTCGGTTTCCCACTATCATTGGTTCATATAATTCCAAGCCCTAAGCGGATTCTAATCTCTTTTCGATTGTAACATCAATTAACAAGCGAAACCGATGCTACGAGACTTATGTTCCTAATTCCCGAATTAAGCAAACAGGGTGAAGCCCTCGTGAATTAAGCAAACACGAATGAACACACGTGAATTAAGCAAACACGATTAAGTATAGGAACACGCAATCATAGAAATAAATCAATAGTAATCCTACACAATTCTGAATTAAGCAAACAGAAACATATAGAACAGTATTGAAAGGGAGTAGCAATTCAAATAGGAATTACAGAACCTCAAATGGCAATGCAAACCGATTACAGCAGATCAGCCCAAGGGAGTTAGTTCTCCATTACAACTATAACAAAAACCTGATTCGCAGCCATCTATTCTAAAAGGAAAAGAAGAGCATCAAAAAGATCCTCAGTTCTGCCCTAAAACAGACTATAAATACAGATTCTGGGTACCGCGCGCTCGCGAGGCGAGCATACTTTCGCGACGCGAATATTAATTATGGCGCGAGTTCAAATTGGGTTCTCGCGAGGCGAGGGAGCAGTTCGCGAGGCGAGACTTCAAATTCCAATCTGTCACAGCCGTGACCTTCATCACGACTAAGCCGTGATGGTCTCTGTCCTTCAAGGTCTTCTCATCATGCCCGTGATGGGCATCACGGGCTGACCGTGATAATTTCTTACTTCCAGGATAGCGGGACGAGACATGGTTCGCGGGGCGAGACAGAGAGGATGGCATTTCTGGCACAGCAAGGCTTCAGGCTCGCGAGGCGAGTACCCTCTCGCGAGGCGAATAGTTCTAGAATTGCTTCTCTTTATTAACCTGAAAACAAGAAATAGCAGTAAGTGCTTTATTTGACTCTAAATCAGTTAAATTACCCTAAAACTACTCTAGAGACTCAAAATGTTGCTTGAAGACAATCAAGTCTAATTTGGGTGAAAACGAGATTAAACTCGAATAAAACCTATGGTCTTACTAGTTGAAAACTAGTCGAGCCAGAGGCTGATCAAAATACCCCAAACTTAAACTTTGCTTGTCCCCAAGCAAACTAAAACTCAAAAAGGACTCAAACTTGGAAAGCTCAAAGGTTCAATCAAATTCTCACAAATTTCATGCAATATTTCAACAAAACAATTTCTCTTCAATGTTTTCCCCCTTTTCAACAATGAAATCCACACATTCATTTACTTTAAACAATTGAGAATTTCATCATTCATGCAACCATTAATCTAAGCAAGGGATCCTAGTTACACACAAAAGAGAGATCACCAAATTCAAACAATTGCCTTCCTCAAAAGGGCATTTAGTGTTTCACTCATTCGCTCAATTTGTCTAGGCTATCAACATTTCACTCAATTTCACTTTTAAGAGCACTTCCCATGAATTTGATTTTCATCTCAGACAAGGTTCCCACGAAAACATGCATGCAACATCAAAAGGTCTTTAAAGGTTGTAACGGGCCTGGCTAAGGGTAGGATATTCAAAGGTGCTAGGCTTAAGTTCCTAAGAACTAAGAGAGCATGAACATTTCAGCACACCGAATTTCCACTCAAGTTCCTTTCTCCAATTTTTTTCTTTTTTGCTTTTGGGTGACTACAGCCTTCTTCTTCTTCCAATACCCTTTTTGACATTTTTGCATTTTTTTTTTTTGTTTTTTTGTTTTTTTGGTTTTGCCTTTGGCTCCAACCTTCATTTTTCTTTTTCTTAATCCCAAACAACACATCCATATCCTTGTAGCCACCCCAAACTTAGTTTCTTGCAACCATTGTCTTGCTAAGGATCCATGCTCTCCCAATCCTAAGATTGGGTTAACATGGTTTTTCAGATTTTAGGCTCATAACATAAAGTCATTAAGAAACAACAGGCTAATTAGGCTCAACAAGGCTAAATAGGGAACATGCATTAGGGACTGGTTCAATTTAGGCCAAGTAGCTATTTCAAAGAAAATTGCCTAAATCATTTGATGCAAACACATAAACATGCAAACCATGAAGAGATTCAAGTAAATTCAGGAAAGTGCAGCTCAATAGTGATTCACACAATTAAAAACATGTTGGAGGCTCAAATCCTCACCTGGACATTTTCGCAAATTGTTTGACCGAGATTCTATCCCTAGTGAGTGCACCCTATCACCCCAAACTTATCATAAATCATGCTATCATAATGAAATATCCCAAAGTTTAATTTTCAATTTTTCAAGTGGGGATCAATTTTCAAATTTCAAGACCTAGGGGGAAATCATCAATGGTCAACAAATATCATGCAATCAATCTATGCAAAATTTCATCAAAAACCAACAAGCTTACCGACACAAGACTCACACACATACTCATGATCTTCTCAAATTATTCAAGAGCTGAAAGAAAACAAAACAAAAACAAAGCAAGGAAAAGCAATTAAAAATAGTAAGGTTCAGAGAAAACTCATGGAGGCGGTTCAACCGGGATCCCAATGTCTGTGATACAGCGGCCAAGGAATGCTCAAAGTGCAATATGATCCTCCCGGATCCCATGGCTTGTAGCATAAGACCCAAGTGATAGACAAAGGGTGGAAGCTTATTCCATGGTCCCCTAGCTTGCAGCGTTGATATGGAAGTGAGCGCTTGACAATTATGGTGACCTCGCCGAATGCGGCGGACTTCTCACTCCCTCTCGAGTCAAAGTTGACCTCCTGGTCAACAAAGTCAACAAAATCCTCCCAATAAAAGTGGGGTTCAACCTCTTAGCCTGGCCAAGGTGTCTTCATATCCAAGAATGCAGAATCCAGTCTCTCAGGCAGAGGGTTGAACTCCATCACCGGTTGTTCCACAGTGGGAGGTGATGAACAAGTGGGTGGGTGGGTGGGGGGGTCTCCGGTGCTGCTTCAACTTCTACACGATCTTCATTCACTGCACTAACAAATCCATCACCTGTTATACATGCATAAATCTCATCACATACCACACAAAGGTTAGAGTTAGTACAGTCAGTACATATAGTACAACAAACTGAATCAGAAAAGGCTTGAATGTCTGGAAATTCAACACTCAGTTCATCCATCCCTTCACATTCAACACATGAATATGAATTAATTGAATCATCTAATTCCAAAGGTTCTTCATCATCCTCAAGCATGGTGAAGCAGATGTCCTCCTGATCCTCATTTTCTGTGTTTCTTGGCTGAACGGGGCTCTCAACTTCATGTGTCTCATGTTCCATATGGATGTTTTGCTCTTCATACCTTTCAAAACATGCTACACATGAAGCAAATTCATTACAATCAGCACATGAGGTATAATAGATAGAATCAGGAAAGGTGTGAATATCTAGAGATTCAACACACAGTTCATCAACAGAAGCATTCTTGACATCATTATCAAAATTATCCTCAGAGGAAGTATTGTCAAGAACAACTGTTTGCGAATCTGTATGTTCTTCAAGGAGATGTGGAGTTTGCAGT
>JAUPTC010000669.1:0-39427 GCA_030762895.1 Sophora flavescens | reverse complement strand
TCGGCCTCATAACCTTCAATTCTTAGTCGACGATGGAGGTCCATAACAATATCTACTAATTCAAACTCCCTTTTTTGCATATTTATTTCTTCATAACTTTGATAAATATTATAAATTGTTTCTCTTTTCTATTTGTTTAAACTTAAAGCTCGATTTTCTGATAAGGCATCACGATTTAGCTTACTATCACCAGGCTCCCAAGCTTGAATATCACCTTTTATATGATATATGATTTCAGTCAACCCCTTGGAAAATCTAGCTTCTTAATATATTAGGAATTGAAGTGTGGCCAATACAATAAATCAAATCTGTCATATGTCACACCCCAAGGCTGCTTGTCTTAGAGCAACTGCACACCGTTTGCATGATCTGAACCCTGAGGATGCAAACACAATCCTTATAGAAGCTGCCGAAATTTTTGAAGGGATTGAAGTGCTATACACACCGTTTGTTTAAATATATTCAAAATATCCTTCCTCTATCATTTACATTTATCTTCCCAAATATACAAACATACTAGTATGATAAATGATGGGAATGCAAGGATATTGCTTCATTCTTCTCCGAATGGTACTATATATGCTGCTCATTCCATATTTTTCATCTTTGGTTGATTACATATGCTCCTCTTTTTGGTTTTTGGCGTATTTCTTGATGTTTAAATATGTGTTGTCTTCACCAGATTCATGAGCGAGGAATCATGGATTATTGATGTAGAAACACGACTGTGATTTCCTTGATTAAAAAAAGGTAAATCACACATCTTTTAAATAGGGTAAACTAATTTATTTAATAATCATAATTATGAAAATAATCTATTATACTTGATGCTTGCAAATATATATATTTTTTGGAGTTTAAATTTTTTATTTTTATGATGATTAGTGTAATTTTTACTTTAAAGTAAATTTATAAAAAAAAATTATGTGCATATCGTAATCAAATTAAGTATGTAGGAATTTGATAAAAGGATTTAATTTATATGCACTGACAGTGTAAACCTATTTTACACTGTCAACCAATTAAAATTTGACATTTCATTAAAAATCTTTGACTCTTATATTAATTACCTTAAAGTCATATATACCATGATTTCTTATTGGTTGACGGCGTAAATTTTTTTATGCTAACAGTGTATACCAATTAAACTCTTTCTAAAAGTAGTATCAGTGTAAAGTTTTTTTGTAATGTAATTAGGGATGACAATTTTCACCTATAAGGAACAAATCCCCCGAAGGAAATATGGGTATGGGGATGGGGAGCATACCCCCGCCCCGTGTGTGTCTTTTTTCAGGATGTATTGCTTTACAATTTTTTGGAAGCTTCACCTTTGAAAAATATGTGGAGGGTGATACATTAGTATATGAAGGAACAAGATATGTTTGAAACAGCAGAAGATGAGTGTTATCCAAACACAACATTTTGTGTTCTGAACTTCAGCAGTTATATGTGGCTATAACTCGTATGAGAAAAGTTGTGGATATTCGGTAATACGCAGGATTTTTCCGGACCAATGTTTGAATATTGGAGAAAGAAGTATCTTGTACAATTCAAAGAACTGAATGATTCTCTTGCTCGGGCAATGATAGTTGCTAGCAGTCAGGAAAAATGGAAGTCACGTGGCATAAAGGTTGTTTTATAATCAGACATTTTACTTATTTTGTTTACATAGTAATGAATTAAATTAGAAAAATGTTAAGAACACACTTCTTATCATACTCCTCCTCAATACATTCTTTATTATCGAGTGGATTTCATGTGAGACCCACAAAAACACATGATCCCACATGAAATTCACCCAATAATAGAGTGTGTATTAAGAGGAGTGTGTTTAAGAGTGTGATGTGTGATGCTTGCATTGCTCATTAAATTAACATATTACAATCTTTTGTTATTAGATTGAATCATTTGTCAACGGTGTCTTGTCAGGTTATTTATTATAATCTTCTTTTAAACTACAATATCTGTATATTAGGACTCAAATGCCTTTATATTTCACGTCATTTTGAGTTTTGATTGTTCTTTTGCAGCTATATTATCAAAATAACTATGAGATGACTACAATGTGTTTTGAAAGAGTAGGGACTCTTATTAGGAGAGAGTCCAAGGCTGCTGGTCTTAGGGAAACTACAACTCGTTTGCATGATCTGAAGCCTGAGGATGCAAATACAATCCTTAGGGCAGCTGCCCAATTTTTTTATTTTTGAAGGAATTGGAATGGATGATATTGCTGGCCAGTGTTTTTCTGATTTGGGGGATTATGAAAGAGCTGGTATGAATTTGAGGTTTAGTATTTATGTCTATACTTTTATGTCATTTTCGTTTGCACTTTGCACTATTTTTTTGGTTTATCCTGCATGGCCATGTCCTTTGTCTTTTGCCTGCATAACTGATGAATCTCTCTTAGGGGCCCCACTATCACCCACCTACTTGGCATCTTCTAATTATGATGGGTCCTAACAGTAACCCAGGTTGTGGACTTGAAAATGCTCAAGAGCATAATAAATAAAAGAATGTTTATTCTACTAAATGATATAAAAGTTGAAACCCATAAATACAAGCTCTTTTAGTATAATTTGTGATGTACATATGTTAATATTGATCACCAAGATTGGTATCACAACTTTTACATCTCCTGTATGACAAGCATCATTTTGTGTTATAATAAATAAGTCTACAATGCCTGTGACAGAGAATTAAATATTGTCATGTGCTTAGCTCGAATTCATTTAATGTTCGATGAAGCTAACATGATTTCTTTGTTAATCATTCTGTTTATTGGCTAAGTTCGGTAACTTGTTGTTAGGATCCAAATGCAAGATATGCGATTTGACATTTGAGTCTCACATTGGAGGTATGAGATTCCGATGTGAGGTTTATATGGTCTTGGGCTCTCTAATCACGATGGTTACACGTACCTTCCTAAGCTTGTACGTATGTTTTAAGTATTCTTATATTTAGCCTATATTGTGAATTGGAACTTTTACTCTACAAGATTAATCACGTTTCTTCTTACAGGGAAGCTTAATTTGGAGAAAGGTGAGAAGCCTGATTTGAAAAGAGCAGGGGATTGCTTTTTCCTAGCAGGATGTTATGAGGTTGCAGCTCAAGTTCATGTTAGAGGCAGTTTCTTCTCGGATTGTTTGATTGCTTGTGCAGATGGTCGATTGTATGACATTGATTTAGATTACGTTCAACAATGGAAACAGAATGAAACTTGTGACTGTTCAGAGCTTTTCATTCAATGAAATTGAACCGTGATTTAAGAATTGCATGTCCAATAATCTAACAATTACCAGCGGATCGCCAATCATTTTAAATGTCCGTGCGAAGACTTTCAATCAAGCCCAGGTGGTTCCTTCCTTCCAAAAGAACATTATGAAATCTCGATGGCAGTTGTTTGGTTATATACCATTGATCCAAGAAATCATTAAGCAAGTCTTTCCCAGAGGTGAGACTAGGCAAACATATTGAAACAACTATCCTCAGATCCCCCACATCTATGTTATTTTATCATCCAACCTTTAGTATCACTTTCATAATAAAGAAGCTTGACAAGGACAGTAGAAATGAATCCATGGACAGTAGAAATGAATCCATGATGTAAATAGCAAAATGCGTTCAATATGATCAGTGTCAACTAAACAGAAGGGAGATATATATATATTCATAGTCGACTTCATGTCTCTAATTTACATTTACATTGTAAGTACACTGCAAAGCTTGATAAAGTGTATAAACGATATGCCACTCTGAAGCTGCTTCACTGGGTTGTGAAAACTCTTGTACTGAATTCTAACGCAAGCTCTTCTTTTCTTTCCTTTTTTTTATAAAAAGTTTAGGTGAGTTGGGGTTCACCATGGCCATGGTCGGCCTCAGGATAAAAGAGTACTTACAGAGGTACCCATCAATAGGGGTGTTCATATCCAAACCGATCCAAAAGAAAACCGCAAACCGATCCAAAAAAAACCAAAAAAGGGAACAAAACCGATGTCTATATATTAGATTTTTATGGATGTTATTTTGTGATACCCGATCGGTAACGGATTTTAGATTCATTTTCTTAAAACGAATCAATCCAAATCAAACTGCATATACAAATTTAATGTATATTGACTATACTTTTTGCATTATTGATGTTTTATCCGTTGGTTTTTTCCCTAATAATACTTATTAGTTTGATTTAACATATTTTTTTTTTACTATTTCTAAGTTCCAAACATAAAAAAGGATGTTATTGAACTAGTTGATGATGATATTTATTTATTTTATACATATTTTATGAAATGCTATTACATCAGTATATAAATAAGTATATACATGTTAAAGATTTTATTCAATTTAACTTGTAATATTGATTCTTTGATGTAATATAAATATGTGACAATATGTTGGTAAAAATCGAATCAACCGAACCGATCAAAATCACATTTAATCGGATCGGATCATATTTTTTTAGGAAGCCATCCAAACCGAATCGAACAACATGCTCTTTTTATCTTTGGATTGGATGACTTTTTGCCTCAAAATCGATCAAACCTAACCGCGAACACCCCTATCCACCAACGAGGTCCTCACATCGATAATGAGATTCGAACTAACCATCGTGTGGGTTATGAATCTTATCCTTATCAACTTGACCAACCTTCGTCTGCAACGTAAGCTCTTTAAGGTCAATGGTCATCGCTTAAAACCTTTTTTTACTTTTTATGAAGGTTTTCAAGTGTATAATTGTTAACCAAATAGGTTTGGAATGTCTTGTGAAAATTGAGAAATGATGGCGTCTAGCCAAAGACGTTTATTGGAAGACAACCTAATGTTCCTATATTTAAAATAATTTTTCCTTTTATTTCATTAATATCATAGCTATTTTGGTTGTCTTTGTGTCAGGTGTGCTGTAATATAGAAAATACTCCAGAAGGCATGCCCACGCCTAAGCCTAAGCCTAAGCCTAAGCCTAAGCCTAAGCAAAAGAGCTCTTCTGCCTAAACTCTCCCCCATATACCAAAAAAAGGGGGAAAAGAAAACTTCCACCATATAGTGGCAGTCACAAGTTCAGATATACAACCACAACAAAATGTGCTTCCCTACCATTGTTTTCAGCAGTTTCAATGGCATACTTCATGACATCTATGTTCTTACGAGGGGCAACTCCTTTATCATAAAAGTCAAGTCGCTCCTCAACTTGCTCACGCAGTTTCGACCCAAAAGCAGTAGTACTTCTTTCTGCATCAAAGTACAGCACACACAATCATTTACCACACAAAGAAGTGGTATCTGCTATGTAATTGGTAAGAGATTGCTAAAAATAGAAAGCATGTAAGAAACAAACCAGAAAAGCAGGCGATCCGTGATGCAATTGAACATTTGTTTGCAAGATAGCGAGCCATTCGACCCTTATTATGAAAGAAGAGTGGAATATAAGACCATATTTGGGAGTGTTTCCTAATGTTTTTAATGCCCTGGATATAACAGCCAAAGACATTATACATTTGAAGTAACAACACACACAGGAATAGTTGTGTCAACATTTTGGACCAAAATTAGCTGTTATCTGTACAAAACACATAACCTAGCATAATGGAAACAACATATTCTAACAGATTTATATATGAAGCCTGATTTTGCTAGTTTCTATAAATAAATAAGCAGTTCAAACTTTAAAAAACTTCAAAACAAGAGGTGGAGTTAAAACACCTGAACAAAGCCTTCTCTGCACCAAGAATCTGAACAATTGAAGAGGGGCACTTAGCTAAATTTGTGGGAACCAGTTGCTCTCCATTTAGTGGATGGGTCTAATAGGTGAGGGAGGGACAAATTTAATAAAATAATATTATTTAGAAAATAATATTATTTTATTAAATATTTCTTTCTTTTTTATAATGGACCTCTCCAGTAATAGGAGAGGATCCGGTTCCAAATTTGTGAGGATACCATGGGAAATTAAACGAGCACCAACAACTTCACCAATTAAAGAGGCCAAATTAGGTGCAATATCATTCATTCTAGAAACCAGGTAATCATACAGCTTCGGCCTGAACTCAGATAGGGCTACTACTTTCTGTGCAAAATTCTGGACATTATTCAAGTCCACTGGGGACAAATCCTGACCTGTATAAAATCAAGAGAAAGAAGATTTAGATAGAGAATGGTACAAAAGTTCCCAAAAATTGAATGCAACTATACAAGAATTCTACCCATGGAGACCTTGGCAGCTTCCATAATCTCCTTTGCTTTATCTTCATCTCCAACAATGTCAGTTAAGCCTGAAATCTTGTCGGCAGACAATTGTGCCTTATCTTCAACAAATTTTGCAACTTTGGCGTACAGATAATTATCAGTAACAACATTCACCAGCTCAGGAAAATAACACGAATAACATTCTCTGTGCATAGTTGATGAAACCAGCATCAAATTAAACTCTTCAAGTTTATAAATTTTCTTAAAGGAAGTAAACTATTTTGAACATGAAAAATTCTAGATATAAGATTTTACTATTCATTGTCAAAGGCATAATACCTGAACCTCATGAAGAGTAAATTGATAGTTTTATCAAGCCCGTCAAGAATGGAGATTGCTTCAATGACCATATTGTCAACTCCATTATCATTAAATTTGACCTTTGCTCTGCTGTAAGCATGCCCCAAACCAAGTTGTGCCTTTTCTAGATCTCCTAGCTGTGGATTTCAAATAGGAGAACACATAGTAAAATAATGAGATATTTCTATGGTACATGGGGATCATAAACTAAAATGGCAGCGGGAACAAAAGTTTTTGTAAAGTTTTAAAAATATATTTGAAGAGAATACTCCATCCGGTCCATTTCTATGGTAATCTAAGGTTTCTACACACAGATTAAGAAAATAAAATTAGTCAATGTCACCTCTTTTCTATAGGGAAGATGGAAATAATTATTTTTGAGATTCCCAATAATGAATGTAGTTTCCGTAAAAATAAAACATTACATTACCAAACGCCATCAATGAGGGCAGGTAGCTAACCTTGAGATCACAAACAAAATTCTCAAAATGGAGGCACACATTGCGATGAAGCTCTTTGACAAGCTCATTATTTTGACAAGGGATTTTAGTGAGTTCTGATATCTGGGAACCAATCCTAGGATCATATACACCTAAACTAAACTTTGTCTTGTTACCTTGTGTGACTCTAGGTAAATTAGTCTCCAAAACAGTCCTAAGCTCATCTGAATTTGAAAACAAAACATAATCAACACAAACACAAAATCAATATCAGCATTTGGAGTTACATCACATACCTCCAGATACGGTGCTGCACTATTTACGGGCATCGTAAGCAGAGGTAAAAGGGGTGAAAGAGCGGAACTTTACAACCTTACCGAACCTGTTCAAATCAGAAACACGGTTCCGAAGGGCGATTTCGTCAATGCCATGAGCCTCGAACAGGACATAGCCAATAGCATATTCGTGAACCAGGAACAGAGCCATTCAACACTCAAAACAAATTAAGAGAGTAATTGAAATTTGAAAGCAAACGGATAGCGTGGTGTCTCGTTTGGTCAGTCAGAAGAACATTTGGTGGAGGCTAATAGGGTTTTATAGTAGACAGACAATACTAATAACCTCGTGCACTCATGCTTCCCTTATTTTACCTGTGTTTGACGCTGGTTTTTGGTTGGTGTCCAAAATCCTTTTGTCACAAATAATTTAAGATCAGACGAGTGTAGGGACGGACGAGTTATGCGGTAATCTCGCAAGGATGTGTATGCGTGTCTGCCAAGTATGAATTTGACAAATTAGCCAAATCTGGTAAATACTGGCAAGGACTTGGTGTTAAAATGAGATGTCTGAGAATATTGCCAACAAGTGATAGTTGACAACATTCAAAGCATGAAAACGAACTCAAATGGTCTGAAAAACCACTTGATTGATAAAAGATGCGAAATGCATGAATTTAAATAAAAACATGTAAAGAAACTGAAAGTTAAGGGAAAACATTTAAATGACATAAAAATAGAGGAAAGCATGTAAAATGCGAGAAAATTAGAAGAAAGTAAATAAAAAACATGAAATTAAAGGAAAGCAATAAACAACAGGAAATTTAAAGGAAAGCAATGAATTTCATGAATTGAAATGGTTGACAAGTAAAAGAAAGCATTTAAAGTGCAAAAAGCTAAAAGAAAGCAAGTGAAAGACATGAAAGATAAATTGCAAGAGATGTAAATTGCAGAAAAGTAAATGCATGAAATGAACCAATATTGAATTGAAATTGAACATTGCATTAATAATAAAAGGGTGGAGGGAATACTTGAGTATAATCCTTTTATCTGCTGTGTGATCGAGATATGTAGGATATTGCATCAAGTAACCTCCTCTATTACATCGGGATTAACGGTATTTATAAACATATAAAATAACGCCTAAAGAAAACTTCCTATCTTTAAAATTGCCACCTGTGTATGGCGGTTTTGCTATGTTCGATTCAAACTATTTGACAAGCAAACTTTTCTAACTCGCTCATTCCTTTGAACTGCTTTATGCCAATATTGCTTGTTGCCCACGGTTTGGTTGTTTGACAGCTTATCTTGCTGATGCTGTCAACCTTGAAGACTTAGCCATTTCTACACTTTGTTCGTTTGACAATTCTTATTACCAACTTTGTCAAAAGCTGGGTTTTACCTTTGTCACACTATTTTGACTTCTCCGTCGATCGCCTAAATGTATTCGTCAGAATTTTACTCTTGACGAATGTATCTCATTTTTATTTCTTGACGGCTTTATCTGTCTAACATACCAACTCTTGTTAATTTTCTAATCTGTCAATTCTGCTGAATTTGACTCTTCATAGTAGTTATCTAACAATTCTTCCTTCAATTTTTCTGTCATCCTGTCGGAACCATTTCTGTCAAGAATTTAAAATTCTTCTATTAACAGATGCCCCCCAAATTTTGCTTTTCGACGGCTTTGCCCTAAAGAATAGCAAAATTTGAATTTTTCAAATCGCCAACAATCATCTTAATTTTGGGTTCTTATCCGTTAATTAAACCTTGCTTTAATTTCATCCCTACTTAATAGGGATAATCATAACGCATGCAGTTTCTTGGAATTCGAACCGAAGTCTTTCATTTTCCTTTAAATTGCAATCACATCAGTATTGATTTTCTTCTTTTTATCTTTCCTTCTTCCCTAGTAAACTCTTTTCTAGAGCAAAACCCTTTCTTTTTCCTTCGCAAAACCCTTTCTTTTTTCTTCATTCAATTTTCTATGGCCACATCTTCCAGGGTGCCGACCTCCGTACCTCATGCTACAGTCGTCCCTCCTAGGGTGGTTGTTTAAGACCCACTTTTGGAGGAATCTGAGTTATGGCAAGAATCCAAGGTAATTTACCCTATTCTTGATCCTTCTGTTGCTTTAAGTCCTCCTGCTGCATTTTTGGGTCCTTTTGTAGCCAAAAATGAAATTTCTGAGGGTTTACGTGGTTCCTTTCCTTCTGCTAGCTCAAATGAAGCTATTTTATCCTCTTTTACTCCTATTCCCATTCATATCTTCAAGAAGAGCAGTAGGATTTTCAGAATGCCTCCTGCCACTCGGTTCGATGCTTACATTAGTTGGCTCGACCGAGTTCAGGCTGAAAAACGCAGTGTATGGGAGGAAGCTGGAATCTTCGAATTCATTCAACTTTCTCGTCGTGTTAAACTGGTAGACTTTTCTATAATAGGAGCATCAGTTTTCTTTTGGAATAGAACAACAAATAATTTTCACTTTCCTTATGGAATGATGGGTCCGACTTTGTTTGACATGTCGGCTATTACAGGCCTTCGTCCAGATGGCCCCACCATGCATTCTGAGGTAGAAATTGAAAATCAAATTGATGTCTATGTGCCGAAGTGTTCTTTTTCCAAATACATAGCAGATTTTAGAGGAGAAGCTCATGATCCTGTGGACGGATACGAGCATGTAGCCTTTTTGTTTCTTTGGCTATTGTTGACTCACCGAGCAAGTGTCTCTAGGGTTGTCGCAAGTAATAAAAACATGGTAAGAAGTTACCGAGGTCGAACACAAGGATTGGGCTACCGATTTTACCAATTCGCGAGAAATTCAATAAGTTTGGTTAAGCGAAGGAAGTTGTTGTAAGAGAGAGATTAATATTGCAATTCAAATATAGAATCAATTAAAGCTAAGGTTTTAAATTCAGCAATTAAAATATCTAGGGTTTCAAATCCACCTACCCAATCATGCATAGTACCCAAGTGATGATGTATTCCTCCCTAGGTTCAATTACAATGTCAACCGGGACCCCCAATTTCTCCTAAATTCACAGTCGTGCGCAATAGGACGTATTCAACGATTTGGATTAATTACTCACCAAGTCTCATAATCCTAATCCTCGAATTCTGTTAATTCTTGTTCCCTATAAGGTTGCACTAATCTCCTACCCACTGTCGTGCAATATTCAATTAGTGATCCCAATTCAAGTTCTAAAACGCAAAATCGCGGCCGGCCTCAACACGTTTAACTAGTTAATCACGCTAGCATATGATCAACACAATAATATCGGAATTGAAAAACATTTATTGAGAGAAGGGAGAAAAACATACATCACATGAACACTACACAGCCATGGGTGGCTTCATCGATCCCTAGAGCGGGGATTAGTTCCTCATGTTCGTAACAACACACGAACAATCGGCAACAATCTCCATAATAAAATACGAAAAGAAAAGAAAAGGGAGACGCAGCTCCAGAAACAAGGATTCGCTCTTAAACTGCTCTGAACAAGTGGAGTATCAAAAGTGTGTTTTCAATTCTGATCTGAAACAGCAATATATAGGGATTCTGCTTCTTGTCCGTTCGCGGGGCGAGCCTACTATCGCGACGCGAATATTAGTTTTGGCGCGCATTCAAATTTGGACTCTCACGAGGCGAAAGTATACTCGCGAGGCGAATCTTCAGATTTCAATCTGTCACAGTCGTGACCTACATCACGGCTAGGCCGTGATGGTCTCTGTCTTCCATGGTCTTCAGACTCTCGCGAGGCGAGGGATCTCTCGCGGGGCGAGACTTCAAGCCTTAATGTCATCACGTAGTGACCTACATCACGGCTTAGGCCGTGATGGTCTCTGTCTTGCAGGTCTTCATTTTTCGTGGGCGATAATATTTTCGCGGGCGATCCGAAATGATGACTTTTGCTGCTGTTGACCTTCGGTTTCGCGAGGCGAGCATACACTCATGAGGGGTGAGTGTCTCCGCATGCAATTTCCTTTGTTTCTTGACTTTCCTTGACTCCCGGAGCTTCACTTATTGACCGAAAACACCAAAAGCAACCAAAAGCATAATTCTATCCAAAATAAGCTAAAAACTACACAAAAGATGCAAAACGAGTCAAAGTCCAACTTAGGAACAAAACAAGGTAAATTTGGGCGAAAACGAGATTGAACTCGACTGATTGGCACATAAACCCTAGTTCATCTAGTCGTAAAACTAGATAAGCCAGAGGCTTATCAAAACACCCCAAACTTAAACCTTGCTTGTCCCCAAGCAAGCTAAAACTCAAAAACGACTCAAGACTTGGCAAGCCTAAAGGAATCAATCGATTTCGCACAAATTTCATGCAATCAAAACAGTTTTTTCACCAATGACTTCCCCTCCTACATCAATGTAATCCCCACATTCATTTACTTTAAACCATTGAGAACTTCATCATTCATGCAATCATTAGTCTAAGCTGAGGATCGGAGTCACACACAAAAGGAAGATCACCAATTTCAAACAATTGCCTTCCTCACAAGGGTATGTAAAATTTTACTCATTCGCTCAATTCGTCAAGGCTATCAACTTTTCACTCAATTTCACGTATCAAGAGCACTTCCCATGAATTTGATTTTCATCTCAAAAATGGTTCCCACGAAAACATGCATGCAACATCAGAAGGTCTTTTAAAGGTTGAAATGGGGCCTGGCTGAGGGTAGGATATTCAAGGATACTCGGCTTAAGTCCCTAGGAACTAAGAGAGCATGAGCATTTGACACATATTCCACTCAAATTCCTTTTTCCATTTTTCTTTTTGCCTCGGGTGACTACAACCTTTTCCTTGCTATTTTTTCTGTTTTGCCCTTTTCTTTTGGCAATATTTTTATTTATTATTTTTTTTAATCAACCTTTATTTTTCTTTTTCTCACCCCCAATATGACATATCTCCTTGTAGCCACCCCAAACTTAGTTCCTCACAGCCATTCTCTTGCTACGCTTCCATGCTCTCCTAATCCTAAGATTGGGTTAACATGGTTTTTCAGATTTTGGCTTGTAATATAGGGTCATCAAGAAACAATAGGTCAATTAGGCTCAATGTGGCTAACTAGGGAACATGCATTAGGGATGGTTCTTTTTAGGCCAAGTAGTTATTCAAAGAAAATTGCCTAAATCATTTGATGCAACACATAAACATGCAAACCATATAGAGATTCAAGCAAATCCGGGAAAGTGCAACTTAACAAGTTGATTCACAAATTCAAAAACAGAGTTGGAGGCTCAAATCCTCACCTGGACATTTTGCAAATTGTTTGACCGAGATACGATTCCTAGTGTGTGCACCCCCTCACCCCAAACTTATCATAAATCAAGTAACCACAATAAAATTCTCAAAGTTCAGTTTTCAATTTTTTTAGTGGGGCTCAACTTTTCTAATTTCAGAACCTAGGGGGAAATCATCAATGGTCAAATAATTCATGCAATCAGTTTATGCTCAATTTAATTAAAATCCAACAAGCTTGCCGACACACTATTCATACAAAAACTCTTGATCTTCTCAAATTATTCAAGAGTGACAAACAAAAACAAAAACAAAAATAAAAACAAAACAAAAGTGAGGAAAAGAGAGGGATACCTAGCTTGGGTTGCCTCCCAAGTAGCGCTTGTTTAACGTCCCGAGCCTGACTCAAGTCACCCCAGGAGGTTAATCCGGATAAAGCACTTGCTTGCCAATTGGGACCGATTTCCCATGATAATGCTTTAGCCTTTGCCCATTCACCTTGAAGTTGCTTGAAGCCCCTTCTAAGTCCACTGCTCCGTATGGGAAGACTTGTAGGATCTTGAATGGTCCTGACCACCTCGATTTCAGCTTTCCAGGAAAGAGCCTCAACATTGAATTATAAAGGAGTACCATTTGTCCGGGCTCAAACCTTCTAGGCAAGATGTGCTTGTCATGCCATGCCTTAGTCCGCTCCTTGTAGATTCTAGCATTTTCATAAGCTTGCATGCGGATCTCGGACAACTCATTCAGATCCAAAAGCCTCTTCTCACCGGGCTTTTTCAAGTCAAAGTTGAGTTCTCGAATTGCCCAATAAGACTTCTCTTCCAACTCCACCGGTAGGGTGGCATGCCTTTCCAAACACCAAGTTGTAGGGAGACCTTCCAATTGGAGTCTTGAAAGCGGTCCTATAAGCCCATAAAGCATCATCCAACTTCTTTGACCAATCCTTCCGTGAGGAGTTGACGGTTTTTTCAAGGATATGCTTCAACTCACGGTTGGATACCTCCGCTTGCCCATTTGTTTGGGGATGATAAGGAGTAGCGACTCTATGCTTGACCCCATACTTCTCAAGAAGCTTGTGCAATGGATTGTTGCAAAAGTGGGATCCCCCATCACTAATCAACACTCTAGGGACCCCAAACCTCGAGAAGATATTGCGCCTTAGGAATTCCATGACTACTCGCGCATCATCCGTAGTTGTCGGGATTGCCTCTACCCACTTCGACACATAGTCCACAGCCACGGAGAATGTATTGGTAAGAGAAAGAGGGTGGGAATGGTCCCATGAAATCTATCCCCCACACATCAAAGAGCTCTACTTCAAGCATGCAACTCAAGGGAAGTTCATGCCGCTTAGAGATATTGCCAACTCTTTGGCACCGATCACAGTTCTCAACAAAAGTATAGGCATCCTTGAAAATCGTTGGCCAATAAAACCTGCTTTGAAGAATTTTTTCTGCGGTCTTCTTTCCCCATAGTGCCCACCATAATCCGAGCTATGACAATGCCACAACACGTTTCCGATCTGGTCATGGGAATGCACCTCCTTAAGATCCCGTCCGAGCATTGCTTGAAAAGATATGGGTCCTCCCACACATAGTACCTTGCATCCGAGAGGAACTTCTTCCTTTTGTTGACTAGTCCAACCTTGCGGAACCACATTTGAAGATTTGAAGTTGGCCATGTCCGCGAACCAAGGAGGGGAATTTTCAATAAGTGCTAACAGCTTTTCATCAGGAAATTCTTCCTTGATGTCTAACAACTCCTCCTTGGTGTCGGGATTGACCAACCTAGATAAGTGGTCCGCCACACCATTCTCGGATCCTTTCCTATCTTTAATCTCTAGGTCAAATTCCTGCAAAAGAAGAATCCACCGCATTAATCTAGGTTTGGCCTCTTGTTTTGCCATCAAGTGTTTTAAGGCCGCATGATCGGTGAAAACAACAATCTTAGACCCCACAACGTAGGATCTAAACTTATCCAAAGCAAACACCACAACAAGTAGTTCTTTCTCAGTGGTGGAATAATTAGCTTGTGCCTCATTCAAAACTTTACTTGCATAGTAAATGACATGAGCTAATTTTTCCACCCTTTGTCCCAAAACAGCCCCACCGCATAATCACTGGCATCACACATGATTTCAAAAGGCAATTTCAATTAGGTGTAGTGATTATGGGTGCGGTGGACAAGCATATTTTTCAAAACAATGAAGGCATTTACACAAGAAGCATTGAAATCAAAGGATACATCCTTCACAAGAAGGTCGCAGCGGCCTTGCGATTTTGGAGAAGTCCTTGATGAATCTCCTGTGAGAACCCGGCATGCCCCAAAAACTCCTCACCCCCTTTACATTGGTTGGTGGGGGAAGCTTCTCAATCAACTCAATCTTCGCTGATCGACCTCAATCCCCCCTTTTGGAGATTTTGTGCCCCAAGACTATACCTTCCTTGACCATGAAGTGGCATTTCTCCCAATTGAGGACAAGGTTAGTCTCTTGGCACCTTTTAAGCACCAAAGTCAAGTTCTTCAAGCGTTGTCATATGAGGTCCCAAAGACCGAGAAGTCATCCATGAACACCTCAATGCATTTCTCCACCATGTCCGAGAAAATAGAAAGCATGCACCTTTGGAAAGTAGCAGGGGCGTTGCACAATCCAAAGGGCATCCTCCTATAGGCAAAGACTCCATAAGGACAAGTGAAGGCCGTCTTCTCTTGGTCTTGAGGATCCACCACAATTTGATTATAGCCGGGTAACCATCCAAGAAACAAGTAGTACTCATGTCCAGCTAACCTCTCAAGCATTTGATCAATGAAGGGGAGAGGGAAGTGATCCTTTCTTGTTGCTTCATTTAGTCTTCTGAGTCGATACAAACTCTCCACCCCGTGATGGTCCTTGTTGGGATCAATTCATTGTTTTCATTGACCACCACGGTTGTTCCACCTTTCTTTGGGACCACATGAATTGGACTAACCCAATTGCTATCCGAGATTGGGTAGATGATCCCGCATCTAAAAGTTTAATCACCTCCTTACGCATCGACTTCTTTCATGATGGGATTTAGCCGTCTTTGTGGTTGGACCACCGCTTGTAGCCATCCTCCATCAAAATTTTATGCATTCATAAGGAAGGGCTTATACCTTTTAGGTCCGAAATCTTCCACCCAATGGCGGATTTGTGTTCCCTCGTAACTCTCAACAGCTTCTCCTCTTCATCCTTTTTCAAGGCATTGCTAATGATTCTAGGATGTTGTCCCTTTTCCCCAAGAATGCATACCTTAAGTGGGTGGGAGTTGCTTCATCTCCGGGAGCTTTGTTCTCTTCTTCCCCCGCCTTCGGTGTTGAGATTTTCCTTTGCACCTTCATCCCTTGGGGAGACTTGGTAAGGCTTCCATGTGCTTCAAGGACTCAAGGTAATCCTCATCTCCCAAAGGGTCTTCTTCCTCACTATCATAATCATAATCATGGGATTTTACCAACACTTGTGCAAGTGATGAACCATGGGCTTCTCTAGTGGTCTTTTCCTTGACAATTAAGTCCACCATATCCACTTGATAGACCTCCGACCTCTCCGCTGGGTGCTTCATTGCCTTGAAGACATTGAAGACTACATTCTCATCTTGTACACGGAGGGTGAGCTTCCCTTGTTGCACATCAATCAAAGCACGCCCTGTGGCCAAGAAGGGCCTTCCCAATATGAGCGGAATCTCGGCGTCTTCATCCATATCAAGCACCACAAAATCTGCCGGAAATATGAATTTATCCACCTTCACTAGCAAGTCTTCGACCACCCCATAAGGATATTTAATAGAGCGATCGGCTAGCTGGAGCGACATCCATGTATCCTTGGCTTCCTTGATCCCCAACTTCTTCATCATAGAGAGGGGCATCAAGTTGATGCTTGCCCCTAGATCACACAACGCCTTCCCTATATTCATCTCCCCAATAGTGCAAGGTATCGAAAAAGAACCGGGATCCTTCAACTTTGGAGGAGTTTTCTTTGAAGGATGGCACTTGCACTCCTGGTCAAAGCAACCGTTTCCTCATCCACTATTTTCCGCTTCTTGGAGAGAAGCTCCTTCATAAATCGGGCATAAGACGACATTTGTTCCAGGGCTTCCGCAAATGGAATGTTGATCTGAAGTTTGCGGAAGACATCAAGGAATTTGCTAAACTGCTTCTCCTGTTGAGGCTTTTTTCAATCTTTCTCGGATACGGTACCTTCATGTAGGGTGGAAGGTCTTGGGGTTCAACCCATTTCTTCCTTGAACTCTTCATCCACAAGTTTCAGCCTTCCCCCTTGCTCCCGGTGCCTTGTCACTTGCCAATTCCTCTTCCTTAGGTTGTTCTTCCTCAACATGTGGTGGTTTGAGACCTCAACTTCCCGAGAACTAGTTGCACCTGTTAGATTCCAACGCTCTACCGCTTCTAGTTGTTACGGCATTGCATTGGTTCTTAGGGTTGTTCTCGATATCACACTGGAGAGTGCCCGGAGACGCTCATTTAGTTGCTTCGCGAGCTGAGCTATCTGCGTCTCAAGATTCTGAATTGCCGACCCTGTATGAGTCGCCAACTTGTCAATGGCAGTGTTTGTGTTGATCGATGATTTCTCCATTGCTGCACTCATCTTCTCAAAAGCCAGCTCCCACGGTTGTCTTCCACTATCTGTCAGTTGCAACTGATTAGGCCCGGAAGAGCCTGGCTGAGTATTCTGCTGTCTGATCCCAATGTTTGGCCTCGAGACCTCGTTGAGGTTGTTGTCCGGCCAGACCACCACTAGCATTACTCAAGCGAAACCCGGATGGTCTCTCCTCATATACCCCCTATTCGATTCTCGATTGTAGTCATTCGTGCTTTCTCTCGATAATTGTTAAGGGCACGGTGTCATAGAAGTTGTGGCATGAATCCACATGTTCCTGAGAGAAATTCAGCGGGCAAATTTGAGTGTCATGATCCCCATTGCAGTTGTCACAACCCAGAGGCATCCCCTCATGTATCACATTAACCCTTTTGCTTCCAGACAAGGCCTCATTCTGCCTCTTCAACAATCTGTTTTGCTCGAGAATGGCTTCCATTGTTCTTTGAACCGATTCCACTTGAGGTTTCCTACCCCACGGTTGTAATCATTATATGACATCTTCTCCAACAATGCCCGTCCATCCTCGGTAGATAAATAGGAGAAAGAGCGCCACTGCGGCATCACACCATCATCGATAGCGTCCCCTCAACCCAGTTAAAGAAATGCTGAACTTTGGAGACTGGGTCAAAGAACGCTGAAGGGCATCTTCTCGGGAGCCCATTGTACCTCTCCCGAAGCTTCATTATAGGTTTCAGCTTCTCCTGCTGAAAGATGTAACGACTATTCTTGCTTGTGCTGCTTTACGAGGAGGAAATATTTGGTTAGGAACTTTTGTGCCATTTGCTCCCAAGTTCGATCTTTGTTCCTATCCAAGATGTCAACCCAATCGCGAGCGACATCCCTAAGAGAGAGGGGAAAAGCGCAGGCGAAACTCATCTTGTGAGACTCCTCTTGTCTTACTTAAGTCACAAGCTTCAAGGAGGCGGTGATGTGTCTATGAGGGTCCTGTTTGCCACTCCCATCAAACCGATTCTCACGGATCCGGAATGTGACACATGCTTCCACTCAAGGAGTCTGTATTCGAGGTTGCCTCATAATAGAAGAATCACAATCACCCCAGTGGGTAGATCGTACTCAAAGAGAGGCTTGTAACGAGGAGGGGGGAGGAGGATTTTCTTGGCCATGTCCTCAAGATTAGTCGCTTCAAGCCTCTTTCTTTCTTTGACTTCCTTCCTTAAGCGCTTCTCGGTCTTGGTGATCTCCGAATCAAATAACAGGTCCTCTTGTGAAAGGGTACCTCGCATACAAAAACAGCGCAGACCAAGTGGAATCAAAAGAAGTGGAGAGAAATAATAAACAAATAACAGAAAAATAAAAATAAAAATAAAAACGCTTAACCAAATAATCAAATTTCCTAAAAATTCGGAAAATTGGTTGTGCCAATCCTCAACAACGGCGCCAAAAACTTGTTGACTCACCGGCAGAGTGTACCGGGTGTCATTAAGTAATAAAAACACGGTAAGAAGTTACCGAGGTCGAACACAAGGATTGGGCTACCGATTTTACCAATTCGCGAGAAATTCAATAAGTTTGGTTAAGCGAAGGAAGTTGTTGTAAGAGAGAGTTAATATTGCAATTCAAATATAGAATCAATTAAAGCTAAGGTTTTAAATTCAGCAATTAAAATATCTAGGGTTTCAAATCCACCTACCCAATCATGCATAGTACCCAGTGATGATGTATTCCTCCCTGGGTTCAATTACAATGTCAGCCGGGACCCCCCGATTTCTCCTAAATTCACAGCCGTGCGCAATAGGACGTATTCAACGATTTGGATTAATTACTCACCAAGTCTCATAATCCTAATCCTCGAATTCTGTTAATTCTTGTTCCCTATAAGGTTGCACTAATCTCCTACCCACTGTCGTGCAATATTCAATTAGTGATCCCAATTCAAGTTCTAAAACGCAAATCGTCGGTCGGCCTCAACACGTTTAACTAGTTAATCACGCTAGCATATGATCAACACAATAATATCAGAATTGAAAAACATTTATTGAGAGAAGGGAGAAAAACATACATCACATGAACACTACACAGCCATGGGTGGCTTCATCGATCCCTAGACGAGGGGATTAGTTCCTCATGTTCGTAACAACACACGAACAATCGGCAACAATCTCCATAATAAAATACTAAAAGAAAAGAAAAGGGAGACGCAGCTCCAGAAACAAGGATTCGCTCTTAAACTGCTCTGAACAAGTGGAGTATCAAAAGTGTCCTCTCAATTCTGATCTGAAACAGCAATATATAGGGATTCTGTTTCTTGTCAGCTCATGGGCGAGCCTACTATCGCTGACGAATATTAGTTTGGCACGCATTCAAATTTAGACTCTCAGAGGCGAAAGTATACTGCATAGGGGCGAATCTTCGATTTCAATCTGTCACAGTAGTGACCTACATCACAGCTGGCGTGATGGTCTCTGTCTTCCCGGGGTCTTGGACTCTCGCGAGGCGAGGGATATCTCGTGAGGCGAGACTTGAAGCCTTAATCTGTCCAGCCGTGACCTACATCACGGCTAGGCCGTGATGGTCTCTGTCTTGCAGGTCTTCATTTTTTCGCGGGCGATAATATTTTCGCGGGGCGATCCCGAAATGATGACTTTCTCGCTTCGTTGACCTTCGGTTTCGCGAGGCGGCATACATTCGCGAGGTAGTGTCTCAAATTGCAATTTCCACTGTTTCTTGACTTTCCTTGACTCCCGGGCTTTACTTATTGACCTTAAAAACACCAAAAGCAACCAAAAGCATAATTCTATCCAAAATAAGCTAAAAACTACACAAAAGACGTTAAACGAGTCAAAGTCCAACTTAGGAATAAAACAAGGTAAATTTGGGCCGAACGAGATTGAACTTCCGATCGATTGGCACATAAACCTAGTTCATCTAGTCGTAAAACTAGATAAGCCAGAGGCTTATCAGCTATGTGCTTATGTCTTTTGTAGTAAATCTGCTTCTTTGATCGCTTCATATGTTCCTTTAGCCAATCTTTTGTCATCTGGTAAAAGAGTAGCATTAGGACAATGTGTCTTAGCCAATCTTTATGACAGCATGAGCATGCTAGTTGACACTGTCAAGTCTAAAAAGAAAACCAATATAGGAGGGGCCCTCTGGCTTCTCCAACTATGGTTAAATGCAGTCTTGGAGCGTCAATTTTCATATAAAGCTCCCGCAGATTTGACAATCGACACTTATGGTTCCTATCTCTGTATGTGTCTGCCGAGTCTTTGTCAAGAGATGAAACTGCGAACTTCAAGTTTTACTTCAAAATTTTTCATTCGCTTTCATATACATCTTCAAAGATTAACTTTTCTCCTTTTTCCGACCGGAAATACGGTCCAGAATGGTTTACGAAACTAAGCACTACCATCTCCAAATCCAATAAATCCATTTGGACCAAATTTCTTTGCCAGAAAATTCTTTTTGTTAATGGTCCTAGTTTCAAAACTCATAGGGTCTACCTCCATTTGCCCAACACCGTTGCTTGTCGCCTTGACTTTTGCCAGCTATCCCTGCTCCTTAGTCACAAATCTGGGAGAATTTTATTAAAAGCCAAAGCCCCAACATATGAGCATATTGGTCGACATCAGTGATGCGGACAAGGTTCGTGGGACTTTCTTACAACCTATTTCATTCTCTCGCCTTCCACGGAGTCACTCAAGCTTTCTTGACTGGTGGGATGAATACTACTCCAATCACTTCGTCTAAGTTTAAAGACTTGCTTGAGTTGTATTGAGGACAACGTGGGTAACTATGATGATTCTCCTCTGCAGAGCAGGATCCTAAGAACCGTAACTCGAGGTGAACTTCAAAAGAAATTCAAGCCTTCAAAATTTTTATAAAATCAAGTGGAATCCTTTGAGACCATTTGATATGGTTCGTCATGTCAATAGTGTTTTAGTTGAAGCCAAAAGGAAGCATGATAATAAAGAATCGAAAGGCTTGCCATGTATAGGAGTATTCCCAATATGACCAAGGAATACTAGACGCAAAGGCTCCTTTTCCCAAGCCAAGCCTATTCCTTGTGCCCCTTTTGGTTTAGCCGATTCACACCAGGGAAAACCGTCGAAAGGAGGTAACTTTTTCTTCTTGACAACGTGAGTGCTTACGTTGACCCTTTTGAAAAACCAAATCCGATTACCTTCGCCGCGTCGCTTTTCTTCAATCGATGACGACTTTGGATTCCATTCAAGAATTCTAAATTGTGTTTCAGGTGTTCATTTATCAAATAACTTATTTTTTTTTTTCTTTGACTGACAATCAACTTATTTACGTTTTATCGATGACCTATTCCTCTTGACAAACCTCTTCCTTGCAAATCTAAGTCCGATGTAATTGTTTGAGAAGATCCTCAAGATGATGATGAAGATGAACCCGTAATCCCTTTGGTGGCAAAATCATAAGAGTTCACTTACCAGCCAAAGCTTCTGCTTTCTATCCTCAAAAAAAGGATCCAGAAAAAGAAAAGAGAAAACGGCTCCTTCCCCACCCGCTCTCCAAGAAATCAAAATCATCAAGGTCTTTCATCCGATGCCACCAAAGTCTCCACTAGCTCTAAAATCCAAGATGTTATGACTAGTTCCTCTAACACTTCGCCCCCAATCAATACAAGGTAATTCTAATCTAATCATCGGTTACATCTTTTGCTCATACACCTTCTATTTCCTTTAAAAAAACCTCACGAGACTATTTTTGTTACCAAGGAGGCAAGTGTTTGAGGTCTACTTGATGTCTTCGCATTCTAATCATCCTCTCACCTTGTCATTTCCTTCTATACACTTGCATCTTATTTATTTATTTATTTATCAGAAAAATCTCCTAATTTGATGATTCGATGACTATCCGGAGATTCTCACAATCAAGGTTGATCCAGTGAATGTATATGATTCTGAGTTGCATGTTGATGTAAATTAGGAGGTATTCTTGCTTCGCATTAGGAGTTTGACAGTGATCTCCGTGGTTCTCGAATCTCATCCTAAATGCATCCTAGTACTCATCTAACTTCAATCACCCAATTCCAATAGCCGATAAGCCGAAGGAACTCGCTGTCATGATTGAAATTCGGGATGAAGATATTGACATGGAGGCCCTACTGACCGAAACAACTCTCGTTATTCCTTCTCCACCGCATATTAGACCTCCTACTATGAAGTCTCCCACCCTAAACCGCCCTTACACTTTAACACGTGGGATTAATATGCATTGATAGCGTAAATGCAGCCATCCTTTTTCGCCACTTTCATCGACTAACATCACTCCTGATTCTCAAGTCATCACTCTTATGCATGATCTTCAAGCTCTTCTCGCCAAATCTTTTGATGAACTCTTGTCGATCGTCAGTTCAAAAAAGAATCGTCTCGACTTATCAAGGAAATTACTCCTCTTCATTCTAATCTTCCTTTATCGAGCCGTACGCTTTTATCTCTATTCAGACATTTTGGGAACGACTCTCCTAGTAAATTAGAAAGGATAACCTTTTGTCATTCCTTCTACTTAAGAGGAAGAAAAAACCAAGGATGATCTCTTAGTTCGATTTCCAAGATCTTGAATCCTCTAAAACAAAAGGAACTTGATCTTATCTCCATCTGACTCAACTAAAGAGAACTTATTGGAGTATCAGAGAATCTGGGCCGAGGCTGAATTGACGGATCAAAAATGTGCCAAGTTTGACAAAGCGTTGGAAAAGAGCAAGGATAAAGTCAAAGCTATTGACAATGAATCTGTCCCCGACTTGGTCGAAAGTGTAGTGTAGTCAAGAAACTTCGTGCATTGCTTACCGATTATGAAGTCACTCTCCGACAAAACTAATCTTTCCCTTGCATGATAAATTATCTTCTATTTAAGCCAAGACTGAATTGTAACCTGCCTTTGTCAACTTTTAACCTGGTCATCGATCCACCGATTAAAAATAAATGTTTCTTTTCTTAGGCGATTATTTATTATTTGATTTGACCGCATGTTTCCAACCAACTTGTAAAATTCATGCTTTATCAAATCATCATAAATGTCTTGATAAGTTTCAAGACTTTGGAAACCAAACCGCAATAAATGTCTTTTTGAAATCAGCTAAATAACGAGATCTATAAATCCCCGATTTTATAGTTGAACCTTTGATATAACATGCTTCTTTACAAAAGGCCTCCGCCTTATTCTTCTTTCTTCCTTCACGGGAATCAACCTTCTTCATCTTAAAGTTTCACACCAAGGTTTTTGTCTTAATGGTCATATCTTCCGTGAAAGTCAGAACTAATGTAAAACATGTAGTGAAGGTCGATGAACCAATGCAACATCCATAGCTGACCTTCACGCACATCCTGGGAAAAGCTGATCTTGACACGAACGAGTGCATCTCGCTCCTGGTTCCATCATCTTCATCCCGGAAGGTAAGGACTTTTTCTTTGGTGTTATCTTCTACCATGCCATAGCAACAACCACCTTCTAAGTAGGGAAATGATGGTGAGATCTCGCCGTGCTCATCCCCTTCTGATACATCCTCAAAAATGAGGCAAATCAAACCTCATCACATGGGGAAATGGTCCCAACAAATTGAGTTATCCCCTCCGCATTGTCAAGGAAAATAAAGTGTTATTGACAACTGCCTTGTATTCTAAGATTAGATTATCTTTAATCGACAACTTGATTTATACTATCAAATGACAATATTTCATTGTATCGTCAATTTAGTGAATATACTTTTTCCTTCACTCAATTCTACTTCCAACATTGTCAGTTGATATTCTTTCAAGCACTTTCGCCATTAATTGACTTGATTACCAAGCCAATATTAATATTGACAAGCGCATAGGCATTTCCACAAAATATTTTATCAATTCTAAATGGCCCTTCCCATTTAGGTGACCATTTTCCATATTCTCGACACTCTTATCCATGGGCAATATGACTTTCCCACATTAGATCACCTACTTTAAACGCTTTGAATTTTAATCTGCTATTATAAAATTTTGCAATTCTTTCTTTTTGCCGAGTCAAATTTTCCAACGCAATTAATCTTTCATCACTTAACTCGCTCCAATTATTTAACATTGCATTCCAATACCGGTCGAAGGCGTGTCATTTTGCCTTTGAATGCGAAAGGATTGAGATTGATTTCGGCTGGTAGTACAAGATCATGTCCATAAGTCGACGACATGGCAAAGTTCCCCTGCCGATCGCCTGGGTGAATTTCATGCCCATAATATTTGATCATGGTATTATGCCAACTCTTAGGTTGTCGACCCATGCTTTTAATAAGATTAATAACGATCTTATTTACGGCCTCAACTTGGCCATTTACTTGTGCATAATATGGTGTGATGTAAGCATTTTATATGCCTAGAACTAGTATATATTCCACAACTTTCTTTTCCGACTAAATACCGACCTTGATCTGTTGTCAAAGATTGGGGTATACTAAACCGACAGATGATGTGATTTTTAAATGAAGTCAATTACGCCTCGTTACGGATCATGTTTCAAGCAAATTACTTTACCCATTTGGTAAAATAATCAACTCCAACTAAAATAAATTGATGCCCTTTTCGACGACAGGGATGTATCCGCACACTTAAATCTGGGAGCCCATCCTCTAAATGGCCAGGCTTGACAATAGAATATAACTCACCAAAGCAGACGCTTTTGTATATGGCCATGTTTCCCATTGTTCGAAGACTTGGCAAATAAAATACAATCTTTAACCATAGTTGGCCAATAATACAAACTTCTTCGTGAGAACCCACTTCATTTTATCACCGCCCGACGTGGCTCCACATATACCCCATGGACTTGACAGAGCCAAATAAGCATCTGCTCACTCACTAGATTTGTTAGAGAGTACCAACAGATTTTCTCAGATAACACCCTCCTTGCATCGTATAATTCAATGCTTTAAACTTTGTTTTTCTATCTACATCCTGACTTGGATTCTCCAAATATTCAATTATTGGCAACCTCCATCATTAGATAGAATTCCATCGTTAACTAAAATATCTCTTTCTTCTAATGGATACAACAGCCTCCTAATTTCCATTAGGCTGACAAAGTCTTTTGAGATATTTATATCCTGGAGGCTATCTCGAGCTAACTCATTATCCTCCCCGATTTAAATTTCTCTGGGATATATTCAACAATACATCGCAAATTTTTTTCATCAACTTACTAGCTATGATACAAAGATTTTGTCAATTTGTAGCTTCACACACTTGTATTCTGAGGTTGTTTGATGACTAATCGAGAATCCTCAAAAATATGCACATTTCGTGCTTTTATTTCACAAAATTTCCAATCCACAATCAAAAAGCTTGATTCGGATTCATTGTTGAACATGGATACTTAAGTTCAATATGAACTTAGTAGGAATTTGATAAGCCCGCTTATCTAGTTTTTATAACTAGATGATCGTGGTTTTTTGTGAAATTATTAGAGTTCAATCTTGCCTCCAAATTTGGCTTTGTTTTGTTCCTAAGTAGACTTTGACTTGTTCTAGCCAATTTTAGTAGTATTCAGCCTATTTTGAATAGAATTACGCTTTTGTTTCTTTTTTTATTGCTTAGTTGTGAAGCTCCGAGTTTAGGAAAGTCAAGAAACAGGGAATTTATTCAAGATATCGCCGCTGAAAGTATTCTCCGCCCAGACTTCAAGACCACCAGCAAAGAACAAATACAATTATGTCTCGCTCCCTGAAAACCACTTCGCCTCGGAACTCAAGTCCTCGACTGTGCTGTAGAGAAGTCATCCTTTCCCCTGCCTCACCACCCCGCTTCCGCGATCATTCAAACTCGTGGGACGGGCCAAACTGAATTTCGCCCCAGGATTTTTCTTCCCGCTCCAGAACTCAATGATGCCGCTACCTTTTAATATTCGCCTGCCAGAGTCGCTTTCACTGCCGGCGAGCTCGAGAATCAACTCCGATATTGGGATGTTTCGGATCGTAAGAAGGGAGATGCGAATCTGGTTCTTAGCCACTGCTTTTGGATCAGCTTTGTTATGTAGGTTCTTCTTACTCGGGAGCCGCGTCTGCTTTATTTTCTTAGTTCACTATGGTGATTATGCCGATTGTCTGGTGTCGTCACGCATGAGGAACTAACCCCTCGCCTAGGGAATCAAAAGCCACCCATGGCATAGTGTTCATGTGATGTATGTTTTTCCCCTTCTCAATTAATGTTTTCAATCTGATTTGATCGTGTTGATCATATGCAGCGTGATCGACTTTGTTAACGCTGATGTAGGCTTAGTCAGGATTCGCTTAGAACTTGAATTGGGATCATCGATCAATATTGCACGAGTGAGCAGGAGACTGCAACCTTATAGGGAACAAGAATTAATAGAAGTTTGACGATTAGGGATTATGAGACCTAGTAAGGAATTAATCCAATCTTCGAACACGCCCTATTGAGCACGACAAAGGATATAGGGAGACTTGGGGGTCCTAGTGACATTGGAATTGAACTTAGGAGGAATTCATCATCACTGGGTACTATGCATGATCGGGTGGATTGGACCCTAGATATTTTAATTTAGATTTTAATACCTTAGCTTTTACTTGATTTGTTATTTGAATTACGATCTTAATCTCTCTCTCAACCACTTTCCTTACTGACCAACTCCATCTGATTTCTCTAATTAGTTGAATTGAGCCCAATCCTTGTGTTCGACCTCGAAATATCTTACCATGTTTCTTTTATTATTTGTGACACACTCCTAGACACTTTCACGGACTACCAAGTTTTTGCACCGCTTTGTGGGATTAGCACAACCAATTTTCCAATTTTTGTGGGAATTTGATTAATTGGTTAAGAGATTTTATTTTTATTTTCTATTATTTATTTATTAGTTCTCTCTCTCTACTTCTTTGATTCCACTTTGTCTTGCCTGTGTTTCAGACGCGAGGCCCTTCCAAGAGGACCCGCGATTTGATCTCGAGATCACCAAGACCGAAGCTCTTAAGGGAGGAAGTGAGAAGAAAGAGGTTGAAGCGATTCTCCGAGGAAATGACCGAAGAAACCCTCCTCCTCGCTACAAGCCTCTTTGAGTACATCACCCAACTGGGTGATTATGATTCTTCTATCGTTAGGGCAACTCAACTGATGCACTTTCCGTGAGTGGAAGGACGTGTCACATTCCGGATCCGTGAGAATCAATTCTGGTGGGAGTGGCAAACAAGACCTCATGACACATCACCTGCCTCCTTGAAGCTTGTGACTTGTGTAAGACAAGAGGAGTCTCAAGATGAGTTTCCTCTGCGCTTTCCGTCTTCTTAGGGATGTCGTCGCGATTGGGTGACAAATTGATAGGAAACTGATTGAACTTGGGAGCAAATGGCACAAAGTTCCTAACCAAATATTTTCCTCCTCTCGAAACGCAGACAAGAGGCTGCATCATCTTTCGCATGTAAGATGAAACTTGTAACGAAGCTTCTGGGAGAGGCAATATGCTCTTGAAGATGCCCCCTAAGGCTTTTTGACTCTGCCTAAGGTTCAACATTTCTTTAACCGTGTAAGGGCGTTATCGATGAATCGGTGATGCCGCAGTTTCCGTTTCTTCTTATTTATCAATTAAGACTGATGGGCATTATTAGAGAAGATGTCGCGACAAGATTACAACCGTGGTAGGGAAACCGCAGGAGTCGCCCCGCAACAACCGAAGCCATTCTATTTGCTTAAACCGCCGAAGATCATAAGTCGCGCTTTGTCGAGAACAAGAAGGTTAATGTGATACACGTAGGGAATGCCTCCCTTGCGATAATTGTAATGGAGATCATGATTTCTGAATCGTCCGTTCAACTTCTCTCAGAACATGTGGACTATGCCACAATTTCATGACATAGTACCCTGCAACTACTATCGAGGAATGTATGCAATGACTATAGTCGTGGAACTGCAAATAGGGGATATATGGGGAGACCATCGGTTTCGCTTGAGTGATGCTAGTGGTGGCTAACCAGTAACAACAACTCAACAGACCTGGCCAAACATTGAATCCAAATAAATGCTCACACTCAAGTTTTTCCTGGACTAATCATGTCAATGATGGTGGAAACCTTGGAGTTGGCTTTTGAGATGAATGCAGCCATTGACAAGTTGGCAACTCATACGTATCGACACCTAATCTAGAGACACTGATAGCTCAAGCCAGCAACCTTAGTGAGCGCCCTGCACTTTCCCGTGATACCGAGAACAACCCTAAGAACCATCAGAATGCCATAACAACTAGAAGCGTAGGTGTTGGGATCTAACAAGGTGCAACCATAGAGAAGACAAGGCCCAACAACTACACATGTTGAGGAAGAGCAACCCCAGAAAGAGGAGTTGCAAGTGACAAGGCACCGTAGTAAGGGGGAGTTCAAGCTCGGATAAGAGTCAGCAGAGGGTTTGAACCCCAAGACCTCCCCCCCTACATGAAGGTACCGATTCTCGAAAGATTGAAGAAGCCCCAACAGATAAGCGCTCAACACTTTGATGTCTTCCTCGCAAACTTCATGATTAACATTCCATTTGGGGAAGCTTGGAACAGATAGCCATCATATGCCCTGATAATGGGCTGATTTCACCAAGAAGCTGAGAATAAGGATGAGGAAACGGTTGCTTGACCGAGGAGTGTAGTGCCATTCTTCAAAGAAAACTACCTCCAAAGTTGAAGGATCCCTTTTTTCCGATACCATTCACCACTGGGAGGGATGACTTTAGGGAGTGCATTATGTGATCTGGGGGCAAGCATCAACTTGATGCCCTCTCTATGATGAAGAGGTTGGTGGATCAAAGAATTCAAGGATACACGGATGTCACTCCAGCCGCCGATCGTTTATAAAATATCCTTATGGAGTGGTCAAGACTGCTAGTAAAGGTGGACAAGTTCATATTTCCTGCGATTTTGTGGTGCTGATATGGATGAAGACTCGAGATCCCTCTCATTGGGAAGGCCCTTTCTCGCCACCGGAGGTGCCCTTGATAGATGTGCTACAAGGAAACTCACTTAGGTGGTGCAAGATGCTTAGGTAGTCCTCAATGTCTTGAAGCAATGTAGCACTTCAGAGAGGTTAGACGTGGATCGCGGTGGATATAGTGGATTTGATTGCAAGGCAAAGGCCACTAGGGAAGCCCATGGTTTTTCACTTGCACAAGTGTTAGTAAAATCCCTGATGGTGATGGTGAGGAAGAAGACCCTTTGGGACGATAGACTATCTTGAGTGCTTGAAACACATGAAGCCTTTGACCTGAACCCTGGTGATGAATGTGCAAAGGAAAAGCTCAACAAGGAAAGAATGAAGAAGATAACAAGGCACCTAGTTGAAGCAACTCCCAACCCACTTAAGGTATGCATTCTGGGGAGAAGTGACAACATCCGGCAATCATTAGCAATGCCTTAAAAACGATGAAGAAGAAAAGCTATTGAGAGTTCTTAGGAACACAAATCCTCCATCGTGGAAGATTTCAGACTAAAAGGTATAAGCCCCTCCCGATGCGCGCATAAGATTTTTGATGGAGGATGATCTGTTTGGTTCAACCACAAAGACTAAGTGAACTTATCATGTGAGAGTCGCATATGAAGTGATTAAACTTTTGATTCCGGATCATCTATCCAATCTCAGAGTAGTGGATGGGTTAGTCCAATTTATGGTCCCAAAGTTAAAGGAGGCACAAAGGGTGTCACTGAAAGCAATGAATTGATCCTAACAAGGACCATCACGGTGGAGAGTATGATGACCACTATAGAGTTAAATGAAGCCACAAGTAAAGATCATTTCCTTCCTTCATTGATCAAATGTTAGAAGGTTAGCCTGATATGAATACTATTGTTTTTTGATGGTTACTCCTATATAATCAAATTGTGGGATCTTAAGACCAAGAGAAGACGCTTCACGTGTTCTCTCTGGGAGTCCTTGCCTCATAGGAGGATGCCCTTGACTGTGCAACGCCCTCCACTTTCCAAAGGCATGCTTATTTTTTCTCATGGTGGAGAAATGCATCGAGGTGTTCATGGATTAAATTCTCACCTTTGGGACCTCATATGACAATTGCTGCGAATTTGACTTTTGGTGCTTAAAAGGTGCCAAGAGACTAACCTGTGCTTAATTGGGAGAAATGCCACTCCCATGGTCAAGGAAGGTATAGTCTGGGCACAAAATCTCCCAAAGGGATTAAAGTGTGGGAGCAAAGATCTAGCTGATTGACAGAGCTTCCCACCAACCAATGTAAGGGAGAGGGAGGAGTTTTTGGGGCATGCGCTTCACCGAGATTCACATGATTTCTCCAAAATCGCATGGCGCTTATGACCTTCTTGTGAAGGATGTATCCTTGAGTTTAATGCTTCGTTTAAATGCCTCCACTATTTTGAAAATATGCTTGTCACCGCACCCATAATCACTCGCGCCTTAATTGAATTTTGAAATCATGTGATGCTAGTGATTATGTGGGGCTGTTTTGGGGGCAAAGGGTGAAAAATTAGCTCATGTCATTTATTATCAATAAAGTTTTGAATGCAGGGGCAAGCTAATTATTCCACCACCGAAAAGGAACTATTTCAGTGTGTTTTTTGCTTTTGATAAGTTTAGATCCTACATTGTGGGGTCTAAGATTGTTGTTTACACCTGATCATGCGCCATAAACACTTGATGACAAAACAAGAGGCCAAACCTAGATTAATACTGTGATTCTTATTTTGCGAGGAATTTGACTCGAGATTATGACATGAAGGATCCGACAATGGTGTACTAAGATCACTATCTAGGTTGGTTAATCCCACACTAAGGAGGAATTGTTAGACATCAAGGAAGAATTTCCGATGAAAGTTGTTTGCACTTATTGAAAATTCTCCTTGGCTCATGACATGCCAACTTCAAATCTTCAAATGTGGTTCCTCAAGGTCGGACTAGTCAACAAAGGAAGAAGTTCTTCTTACGCAAAGTACTATGGTGTGGAGACCTATATCTTTTTCAAGCAATGCCTCCTGATGGGATCCTAAGAAGGTGCATTCCCCCATGACCAAATCTAAACGGGTGTGGGCATCACGTAGCTCTAATTATGGTGGGCAATAAAACTGGGGGGAAAGAAGACAAAGAGAGAAAAATCCTCCAAAGCGGGTTTTATTGGCCAAATCTCTTCAAGGATACCTACACTTTTGTTGTAGAACTGTGATCGCTGCCAAAGAGTCAGCAACATCTCCAAACTAAGGATGAGCCCCCTCAAAGTATGCTTGAAGAGAACTTGAATGGCTGGGGATAGATTTCATGGGGACCATTCTACCATCTTTCTCCTATCAATACATTTGTAAGGTCAGACTATGTGTCAAAGCCGGAAGCAATCCCAACAACCACGGGATGATGCGCGTAGTCATGGAATTCCTGAAGGCGCAACATCTTCTCAAGGTTCGGGGTTCTAGAGTGTTGATTAGTGATAGGGATCCCACTTTTGCAACAAATCAAATGCACAAAGCTTCTCGAGAAGCATGGGCCACATGTGAGTCTCTACTCCTTATCATCCTCACCAACGGGCAATTGAGTGATCCAAACCGTGAGTTGAAGCGTATTCTCGAGAAAAACCGCCAACTCCTCATGAGGGGATTGGTCAAAAAGTTGATGATGCCTTATGGAGCTTATAGGATCGTTTTCACACTCCAATGAGGGTCTCTACAATTTGGTATTTGGAAGGCGCACCGCCGTGGGAATTGGAGGAAAGTCTTATTGGCCACCTCGTGGAACTCAACTTTCGATTTGATGAAGGCCAAGAGGAGAGGGCTTGACTTAAATAAGTTGTCCCCAACCGCGATGCAAGCATATGAAAATGCAAGAATCTACAAAGAGCGGACTAATGGCATGACAAGCACATCTTGGCCTAGGAGGTCTGAGTCTGACAAATGGTACTTCTTTATAACTCAGGTCGAGACTCTTTCCTGGGAAGTCAAGTCATGGCGTGGTGACTATCTGGTCCTCCATGTTTTTCCACACCTGAGCAAGAGAATTTGTAGGGGCCTTCCGCAATTTCAAGGTAAATGGGCAAAGACTAAAGATTATCACGGGGAACCAATCCCAAATGGCAAGCAAGTGTTTTTCTCTGATTAACCTAGGCTCACTTGATTTAGTTTGCCCTTGACGTGAAACAAGCGCTACTTGGGAGGCAACTCAAGCTGGTATCCTTTATTTTAGTTTCTGTCATTTTTCATTGAAAAAAGCTTCTGATTCGCCACGCGAATCCGCCAAAGGTCGCGAAGATATAGGGCCCAATCTCGAGGCTTGCTCACGCTTTCGTATCACGCCACGGGGATGCTTGCCATGACTCGGCATCATCATCGTGGGAATTTCCAGATCACTCGAGATACTACGCCGCCATTCGGGAAAGTGTGAAATGTTTGTGCATTCGCCAGTGGTCTCTCGCCTCGCGAATGTGCACTTAAAGTTTTAATTTGGCAGGAGTTCTTCCAGATGCTATATGAAATGCATGGAGCCTGTGGAGACTAATTGGATGAGGAGGTAACCATGGAAACTTGATCGTGGAGCACCCTCTCCCTCTCTCTTGTTTTGTTTTGTTTTTGTTTTTGTTTTTGTTTTTGCTTTGCTTCGTCACTCTTAAATAATTTGAGAAGATCAAGAGTCTTGTACGAATGTGTCTCAGTTTGCTGGGATTTTAATAAATTTAGCATAGATTGATTGCATGAATTATTTTGACCATTGATGATTTCCCCAGGTTCTGAAATTAGAAAAATGATCCCCATGTGAAAATTGAAAAACTGAACTTGAGAATTTTATTGTGATTACTTGATTTATAATAAGTTCGGGGTGAGGGGTGCAACACTAGGAATTGTATCTCACAAACACCTGCAAAATGTCCAGGTAAGGATTTGAGCCTCCAACTTTGTTTTTGATGTGGAATCACTTTAAGTTGCACTTTCCGAATTTCTTGAATCTCTTTATGGTTTGCATGTCTCATGTGTGCATCAAATGATTTAGGAAATTTTTTGAAATAACTACTTGCCTAAAAAGAACCATCCCCGGACGATGTTCCCTAGTTAGCCCCGCTGAGCCTAATTACCTATGGTTTCTTTATGACCCTATATTATGCTGAAATCTGAAAACCATGTTAAACCAATCTTAGGATTGGGAGGTGGACACGTAGCAAAGAGAATGGTTAGAGAAACCAAGTTTGGGGTATTACAAGGTGATGTGTCATTTTGGGGGGAGTAAAAATAAAATAAAGATTGAAAAACTCAAAAAAAAGCCAAAAGAAAAAGGGCAAACAGAAAAGAATAGCGGGAAAAGGTCTGTAGTCACCTAGGCAAAAAGAAAATGGAAAATGAATTTGAGTTGAATATGTCAAATGCTCATGCTCTAGTTCCTAGGGATTAAACCTAGTATCCTCGAATATCCTACCTCACCAAACCCCACTACAACCTTTATAAGACCTTCTGATGTTGCATCATGTTTTCATGGGAACCATTTTGAGATGAAAATCAAATTCATGGGAGTGTTCTGATATGTGAAATTGAGTGAAAAGTTAAAAGCCTAGACAAAATCGAGCTAACGAGTGAAATTTACTAATTCGTGAGGAACGTAATTGTTTGAAATTGGTGATCTTCCTTTGTGTGTGACTGATCCTCAACTTAGATTAATAATTGCATGAATGATGAAGTTCTCAATTGTTTAAAGTAAATGAATGGGGATTACGCTTGATGTGGGGGAAATCATTGAGAAAAATTGTTTTGTTTTTGATTGCATGAAATGTGCTAAATCGATCAATCCTTAAGCTTCAAGTCTTGAGTCCTTTTGAGTTTTAGCTTGGGGACAAGCAAGTTTAGTGTTTAGTGTTTGATAACCCTCTCGGCTTATCTAGTTTTTATAACTAGATAGATCGTGGTTTTTGTGCAAATTATTGGAGTTCAATCTGCCGCCAAATTTGGCTTTTGTTTTATTCCTAAGTAGACTTTGACTGTTTCTAGGAAATTTTAGTAGTATTCCTACCATTTTGAATAAATTACGCTTTTGTTTCTTTTTATTGTTTCAAAGTTAGAAGTGAAGTCTTGTGAGCCAAGGAAAGCCAAGAAACAAGGGAAATTTCCATTCTGAAGATATTCGCGAAGTATTCTCGCCACGACTCGAAGACCACCGAGCATAGAATATCAATTATGTCTCGCCACGAGAAACCTGCCGGCCCCAACCTCAAGCCCGATCGTGCGTAGAAGTCATCCTCTCTGTTCGCTGCTAATCACAGTACCACGATCATTCAAACTCGTGATGGAGCCAAACTCAAAATTCGCCCCGTCGAGATGTTCGCCGCGAAAGCCCAAATTGGATGCGCCAATTTTAATATTCGCCTCGCGAGAGACCGTTTCGCTCGCGAGCAGCGTTAATCCGAACTCTATATATTGTTGTTTCATATCGGATGAGCGGAGATGCGAATCCTAGTTCTTAGCCACTGCTTTTAGATCGCCATTTGTTACGAGTTCTGTTACTCCTGAGTCACGCTCCCGTTTTATTTTCTTAGTTCACTATGGTGATTATGTCTGATTGTTTGTGGTGTCATCAGCACGCAGGGAACTAATCCCCTTGCCTAGGAATCAATGAAGCCACCCATGGCGATAGTGTTCATGTGATGTATGTTTTTCCCTCTTCTCTCAATTAATGTTTTCCACCGATTTGATCGCGTTGATCATATGCATGCGTGATTGACTTGTTAACGTTGACTTAGGCTTAGTCAGCATTCGCTAGAACTTGAATTGGGGATCATCTTATCAATATTGCACCAGAGGAGAGATCTGCTGCAACCTTATTGAACAAGAATTACTGGTGAGCCTGATGATTAGATTGAGACCTAGTAAGTAATTAATCCAATCTTCGGATACGCTCCATTGAGCACGATAAAGGATATAGGAGAATTTGGGGTCCTAAGTGATATTGTAATTGAACTTAGGAATTCATCATCTCTGGGGTACTATGCACTATCAGGGTGGATTCAGTAATCCTGATATTTTAATTTCAGATTTTAATACCTGCTTTACTTTGATTTGTTATCTTGAATTAGCGATCTTAATCTCTCTCTCTTCAACCACTTTCCTTACTCTGACCAACTTACCGATTTCTCTTTAATTAGTTGAATCAGTAGCCCAACCTTATGTTTCGACCTTGGTAAATTCTTACCGTGTTTTTAATACTTATGCGACCCTAAGACACTTCCTGTATGATCACTGAGAGTTCCTTGTGGAGTTACGTATTAAAATCCCTACTCCACTACCTCCTTGATGCCTTGACCCAAACAGAGTTTCCATGGTTAGAACCGACGCACGTTTTTCTGACATCCAAACCTGGATGTTTTACCAAAAAGTCGGGCCACCGTCCTTTAACAGATTTAGTGCGTATTGTAAAGAATATTCGATAAAGCAATGGTCCATTTACCAATATGTCCACTGAGGCACTAGTGGAAAATATACATTAGATCGCAAGGTTTACGCCGGGGCGAACTAAAAACTAGACGTTAAAAAGGGAAATATGGCAGCAGTAAATACGACTATTACTTCACCTAACGCCATTGTTTTAATGACCGACATAAAAGTGAGAAGTGTGGGCTTGGTAAATATGAAATCACCATTTGCGCTTTGCTGTTTAATGAACTGGATAGCGGTTTTTGCAAGAAATTATTAACACTTTTAACGCCGCTTATTTATAAATCGACAGCTAGAGTGATTTACTTCGCTTAAATAAATAACTCGACAAAATAATCAACTCATTCCTATCTTTCTTTCGCTCATCTCCCGTGTTCACCTTAACTAGTTGCACCACTCCATATAGTTCAGCTATTTCAATCTTTTTTTAAAAAAAAGTTTATTTTTAATCTTAATTAATTATGAAATTAGTAAATTAACAAAATTCTTGTGCAAATAAAATAAATAAACACTTAACATGGGACAAGTTATATATGATAATCAAATCGGATCTCATTGAAGCGATTCAAAGTTACAATTACATGATTAAAAGATGTAATATTCCAAGATAGACTAAAATGTAAAAAAAAGCTCACTCAACATCATTTTCTTCTCAGTCCCGTCCTCGTAAACCCCAACATTAATGCATCCTCCCCATTTGAAGTCCTGATGTCCATCCTAATCCACAAATATTGAGCCGTAAGGATGGGGGGGCACTGATCCTGCTTTTAGTAATATTTTGAACAGCTAATTGTCCCAAAGCGGTGTCCGGAATCGTAGTCGCGATTTCTCCCATGAATTATGGTGGTGCAATTCGCATAATGCCACTTTACACAACCTTATCACCCATGTACGTTATTTACAAAACCCTGAGTTGTTTGACCATTTAAGACAGACCTTTAAGTCTAGGTATAGGAAAGAGGATGAAGTTAATCATGGAGGGCTATTGGGCTGTAAAATTAAAGAAGGAAGGAAGCATTATATAGGGGATGAAGATTAGAAGGCCGTAAGTTACAAAATTAAATTGATCTGTAAGAGCATTAGGTTCCAAGGCGTTATCGAGTTGGGCAACATATTATAAACGTGCAAAAGAAAACGCCTAAGTGAGTAGGAAGAATTCTCTTAAGTCTAGGTATAAACTTATGCTCATAAAGAGGATTATAGTTTAAATGCGGGTAAAAGAGCACAAAAGATGGGCAATTTAATAGCAGAGAAGTCAGGAATGAATGCTTGGTGAAGACTCTTAGTGCTGTTGGACCGAACTGACGCTAAGTGTTGCTTGTAAAAAAAAATATTTATTTAACGCTGTTGTTTATACAACTAACTCAGAGTGATTTTTATTTCCTTAAATAAACAATTTACTTTAAAATAATCCTATATCCCTATCTAAATGCCCCCTGTCACTTTTAACACAGTCTGTTTAACGCTGAGCGTTGAATAAAACTGTTGTGGAAGCGTGTGTTTAAAATAAAAATATTTATTTTTAACGTCTGTGCTTATACACTTGACGCAGTGTGTGATTTTTACTTCGCTAAATAAATAGTCATTTAGAATAATCCTATATCCCTATATCCAAAATCTCATTTTATAATTAACACAGTCTCGGAGCTATTTTTGGGAAGGAATAGAAATATAGAGGGAAAGAAGAGTGTGTGACAGATCGATACGGGCACGTTACTTATAGATAGAGAACAACACTTTTAACGCCAGCTTGTATCTCAATAACGGACGTTAAAAGTGTTTTTTTAAAAATAAAATATTTAACTGCGTTTGTTAATAAATCACTGCGACATTATATCGCCACGTGTTTAATACAACCACTAAATGTTGCTTTGCATAACGCTTACACCACTTCTCCGTGACTTTCGTTCGACGACCTCTTTCTCTTTCATCACGCCCCAACCCTAAATCACTCTCAACCCTCACTCTCACTTCTCACCCAGAGAACTCTAATCGGCGAGCTCATCTCCACCGCAACCACCGTGTAGGCTTCTTCACCACCGTGAGGCACTATTAACTCTAACCTCGTCTTTTCCATTCATTCTCTGCAATCTTCTGACGACATCTCTCTCCCTTCCCGCACTCACAACTCTCCTTGTCCTCCCGCTTCTCCAGAACTACATCAACGTTGCCACCACCGAGCTCCTCCCCACCACCACGCGAGCACCTATTTCTCGGGAGTATTTAGACATTTTTGTATTTTTGGTTTTGAAAGTATGTTGAAACTGTAGTCCAGAATGGAAACTTGGAAACCTGAGTTTGAGTTGTTTGGATGTACGTGCTTATTTTGAGTTTATGCGGCTCACTGTTGATTGTCAGTTGCCTGGATACGCACCGTCTTCACTAACGGCTAGGCCGTGATGGCTTCTTCCATGATGCATGGTCTGGTCAGCAGAGTGCATGACGTGATGGACATCACTCGCCAAAGCAATGACCAAAGGTTTGCAATTATCTTTAAAACTATAGTTTTCAATCTCCCGTATCGTCCTTATATTGGTATATAGTTTTGTATATCTACGGACTATCTAGTTATGGTGAGTGGGATGTCTGTTGGCTCCATAGCGCATTTGCTAGTCCGGATTAGCCGTGGGAGTAATTTATAGAATTTGCTCAAAAGGAATGTTCCCGTTAGGTAATAAATGTTCGTCCTTGTGTTTATGTTTGAATATGAGGAAATGTACGGAATGATATACGTACTCATTTGATTTGTGAAGGGATTTGCTGGAGTTATACAAGATGGATACGGTATATGATATGTCGTGCGTAGGATATCATAGTGTCTCCCAAAGTGAGGACGTTGACGTGATATGGAGGATGGCTCGAGCAGAGGACATGATCCGATATTGACAAGAATCTTTTCATTGAGTTCATATGAGGTGAGGTTGTGTGTGATGGTTGAGCCTTTATATCCAGGTGTAATTACTCATACACTATTGTTTGCGAAGTAAAATTGGTTTGTGTGAAGGCGAAATGGTTGGACCGATTAAAGCTTCACTAATTGCTTCGGGCAGTAAAGACTTGTCTTGATGACAGCACATTCGCTTCACCGTAATTATGAGGCCAAGTATGTATTATGTCCATGGTAATGGAGTACAGAGAAGATACACGATGCCCAATGATTGGCTAATACAATCGTAATCATGAAGACAATCACGCATTCCTAAATGTGGGTTATCACGATACGTGCCGTAAGGGTGCAGGATGGCGATTTATGACTTTAACGGTGAGGGCGGTCCTCCCAAGGTGTTGTATCTCTCTCCACTCCAAGGTTCAAGCCGATTAATGCTAATACAGTGGATGCTAAGAATCTGATGGCATAATGATGAGAGGAAAACGTGATGGAAAGGCTCGCCATCCCATTGACTTATTCAATGGAAGAATATCGATACTATGTTTCCATTACAATATGAGCCAAGAAACCTAAGGCTTGGACTTACATTTACGGGAATGAATCCAGGCAAACAGTTATAGTATTCAGTTCATGGCCTGCCTGCTGGTGTGTACTTGCCAACATGCCCCTTGGTCATAAAAATGGCCAAAGTCATTGATGCTCTATGGCGATGATTTGCCCAGCAACCATGTGAAATGACCGACGTTATTCAGGTCCTTGATTGAAGATCAAAAACGCTAGGTGAAGGTGTTGATGTAGTTGATGGGTATTCTCACAGACTTTCTGCAGCTTCGTGTTGCGTTACTTGCACCATCAACGGTACTTTTCCAAAAGCACGGAACCGTCCAAAGGTCGGGCGGGCAGTAAAGCATGACCTATATGTGAAGAAGGCACATGCTATACTCCGCCATACATGGAAAGATTTACGATTTAGAATGGAAATTTAGACGATCACCCATACCAAGATGAAAAGCGTGAATGACGCAAGAGAT
>JAUPTC010000668.1:0-39499 GCA_030762895.1 Sophora flavescens | reverse complement strand
GGTTTGAAATAGGGTTGACTTAAAAATAAGGTTTTGGGTCAAAAATAGGGTTAGAATTAGGGTTTTGGGTTAGAATTAGGGTTTCGGGTCAAAATTAGGGTTTTGGGTCAAAACTAGGGCTTAGGGTTAGAATTTGGGTTTTGAGTTAAAAATGGCTTTTGGGTCAAAATTAGGGTTTTGGGTCAAATTTAGGGTTTAGGTTCAAAATTAGGGTTTTGGGTCAAAATTAGAGCTTTGGGTTAAAATTAGGGTTTTGGGTTAAAATTTGGGTTTTTGGTTAAAATTTCGGTTTTTGGTCCAAATTAGGGTTTTGGGTCAAAATTAGCGTTTGGGGTTTGAATTAGGGTTTTGAGTTAAAAATAGGGTTTTGGGTCAAAATTAGGGTTTCGGGTCAAAATTAGCATTTGGGGTTTGAATTAGGGTTTTGAGTTAAAAATAGGGTTAGAAATAAGGGTTTTTGGTCAAAATTAGGGTTCTGGGTTAAAATTTGGGTTTTTGGTCCAAATTTAGGGTTTTGGGTCAAAATTAGCATTTGGGGTTTGAATTAGAGTTTTGAGTTAAAAATAGGGTTTTGGGTCATAAATAGGGTTAGAATTAGGGTTTTGGGTTAAAATTAGGGTTTTGGGTCAAAATTAGGGCTTAGGGTTAGAATTTGGGTGTTGAGTTAAAAATGGGGTTTTCGGTCAAAATTAGGGTTTAGGGTCAAAATTCGGGTTTGAATTAGGGTTTTGGGTCAAAATTAGAGCTTTGGGTTAAAATTTGGGTTTTTGGTCCAAATTAGGGTTTTGGGTCAAAATTAGCGTTTGGGATTTGAATTAGGGTTTTGAGTTAAAAATAGGGTTAGAATTAGGGTTTTGGGTTAAAATTAGGGGTTCGGGTCAAAATTAGGGTTTCGGGTCAAAATTAGGGCTTAGGGTTAGAATTAGGGTTTTGAGTTAAAAATAGGGTTTTGTGTCAAAATTAGGGTTTTGGGCCAAAATTACGGTTTAGGGTCAAAATTAGAGCTTTGGGTTAAAATTTGGGTTTTTGGTTAAAATTTGGGTTTTGGGTCCAAATTAGGGTTTTGGGTCAAAATTAGAGCTTTGGGTTAAAATTAGGGTTTTGGGTTAAAATTTGGGTTTTTGGTCCAAATTAGGGTTTTGGGTCAAAATTAGAGTTTGGGGTTTGAAATAGGGTTGACTTAAAAATAAGGTTTTGGGTCAAAAATAGGGTTAGAATTAGGGTTTTGGGTCAAAATTAGCATTTGGGGTTTGAATTAGAGTTTTGAGTTAAAAATAGGTTGGTTAAATAGGTTGGTTTGGTAAAATTAGTTGGTTAATTGGTTTGGTTAAATGGGGTTTTGTCAAATTAGGGTTTGGGTAAAATTGTTTGTGTGTGGTGTAGTTTCAAAATTAGAGCTTTGGTTAAAATTTGGGTTTTGGGTTAAAATTTGGGTTTTGGTCAAATTAGGGTTTTGGGTCAAAATTAGGTTTGTTTGAATTAGGGTTTTGAGTTAAAAATAGGGTTATGGTGGGTTAAAATTAGGTTTTGGTTAAAATTAGGGTTTTGGTCAAAATTAGGGTTTAGGGTTAGAATTAGGGTTTGGTTAGAGGGTTAAAAATAGGGTTTTGAGTCAAGATTAGGGTTTTGGGTGAAAATTAGGGTTTACGGTCAAAATTAGAGATTTGGGTTAAAATTTGGGTTTTTGGTTAAAATTTGGGTTAGAGCTTTGGGTTAAAATTAGGGTTTTGGGTTAAAATTTGGGTTTTTGGTCCAAATTAGGGTTTTGGGTCAAAATTAGAGTTTGGGGTTTGAAATAGGGTTGACTTAAAAATAAGGTTTTGGGTGTTAAATAGGGTTTGAATTAGGGTTTCTGTTCAAAATTAGGGTTTTGGGTCAAAACTAGGGCTTAGGGTTAGAATTTGGGTTTTGAGTTTAAAATGGCTATTGGGTCAAAATTAGGTTTTGGGTAAAGGAGGTGGTTCAAATTAGGGTTTTGGGTCAAAATTAGAGCTTTGGGGTAAAAATTCGGTTTTTCAGTTAAAATTTGGGTTTTTGTACCAAATTAGGTTTTGGGTCAAAATTAGGGGGTTTGAGTTAAAAATGGGGTTTTGGTCAAAATTAGGGTTTTGGGTCAAATTTAGGGTTTAGGGTCAAAATTAGGGTTTCATGTCAAAATTATGGTTTTGGGTCAAAATTAGGGTTTTGGTTCAATATTAGGGTTTAAATTAGGGTTTTCGGTCAAAATTAGAGCTTTGGGTTAAAATTAGAGTTTTGGTTTAAAATTTGGGTTTTGGGTCAAAATTTGCGTTTGGGGTTTGAATTAGTGTTTTGATTTAAAAATAGGGTTTTGGGTCATAAATAGGGTTAGAATTAGGGTTTCGGGTCAAAATTAGGGTTTTGGGTCAAAATTTGGGCTTAGGGTTAGAATTTGGGTTTTGAGTTAAAAATTGGGTTTTGTGTCAAAATTAGGGTTTAGGGTCAATATTAGGGTATGAATTAGGGTTTTCGGTCAAAATTAGGGTTTTGGGTCAAAATTAGAGTTTGGGGTTTGAATTAGGGTTTTGAGTTAAAAATAGGGTTTTGGGTCAAAAGGGTCAAAAATAGGGTTAGAATTAGGGTTTCGGGTTAAAATTAGGGTTTTGGGTCAAAATTAGGGCTTAGGGTTAGAATTTGGGTTTTGAGTTAAAAAAATGGGTTTTGGGTCAAAATTAGGGTCTTGGGTGAAATTTAGGGTTTATGGTCAAAATTAGGGTTTGAATTAGGGTTTTCGGTCAAAATTAGGGTTTTGGGTTAAAATTTGGGTTTTTGGTCCAAATTAGGGTTTAGTGTCAAAATTAGGGTTTGATTTAGGGTTGGGAATTAGGGTTTGGGTTAAAATGGGTTTGGGTCAATTAGTGAATTAGGGTTTTGGGTTAAAATTAGGGTTTTGGGTCAAAATTAATAGGGGTTAGAATTAGGGTTTTGGTTAAATAGGGTTTGGGTTAAAATTAGGGTTTGGTAAAATTAGGGTTTGGTAAAATTAGGTTTGGTTAAAATTTGGGTTTTGGTTAAAATTAGGTTTTTGGTCCAAATTAGGGTTTGGTCAAAATAGTTAGGTTTGAAATTAGGGTTTGGGGTCAAAATTAGAGCTTTGGGTTAAAATTTGGGTTTTTGGTTAAAATTAGAGCTTTGGGTTAAAATTTGGGTTTTTGGTTAAAATTTGGGTTTTGGGTCCAAATTAGGGTTTTGGGTCCAAATTAGAGCTTTGGGTCAAAATTAGGGTTTTGGGTTAAGATTAGGGTTTTGGGTTGAAATTAGGGTTTTGGGTCAAAATTAGGGCTTAGGCTTAGAATTTGGGTTTTGAGTTAAAAATGGGGTTTTCGGTCAAAATTAGGGTTTTGGTTATATTTTAGTGTTTAGGTTAAATATTAGGGTTTGAATTAGAGCTTTGGGTCAAAATTAGGGTTTTGGGTTAAAATTAGGGTTTTGGGTTAAAATTTGGGTTTTGGTTAAAATTTGGGTTTTGGTCAAAATTAGGGTTTTGGGTCAAATTAGGGTTGGGGTTTGAATTAGGGTTTTGGTTAAAAATAGGGTTTTGGGTCAAAATTAGGTTTTGGTAAAATTAGGGTTTGGGTTTAATTAGGTTTGGTTAAAATAGGGTTTGGTTAGAATTAGGGTTTTGGTAAAATTAGGGTTTTGGTTAAAATTAGGGTTTTGGGTCAAAATTAGGGTTTTGAATTAGGTTTGGGTTAAATTAGGTTTTGGGTTAAAATTAGGGTTTAGGGTTAAAATTAGGGTTTTGGTTAAAATTAGGTTTGGGTTAAAATTAGGGTTTGGTTAAAATTGGGTTTGAATAGGGTTTTGGTAAATAGGTTTTGGTCAAAATTAGGGTTTGGTTAAAATTAGGTTTGGGTTAAAATTGGGTTTTGGTTAAAATTAGGGTTTTGGGTCAAAATTAGGGTTTTGGGTCAAAATTAGGGTTTGGTTAGGTTTTGGGTAAAATTAGAGTTGGGTTAAAATTTGGGTTTTTGGTTAAAATTGGGTTTTGGTCCAAATTAGGGTTTGGGTTAAAATTAGGGTTTTGGTTAAAATAGGTTTTGGGTTAAATTAGGGTTTTGGTTAAATTATTTGGTGAATTAGGTTTTGTTAAATGGTTTTGGTTAAAATTAGGGTTTTGGTTAAAATTAGGTTTTGGTCAAAATTAGGTTTGGGTTAAAATTAGGGTTTGGGTTAAAATTAGGGTTTTGTCAAAAATAGGTTGGTTAAATTAGGGTTTTGGGTTAAAATTAGGGTTTGGTTAAAATTAGGTTTTGGGTTAAAATTAGGGTTTGGGTTAAAATTAGGGTTTGGTTAAAATTAGGGTTTTGGGTTAAAATTAGGGTTTTGGTCAAAATTAGGTTTTGGTAAAATTAGGGTTTGGGTTTAAATTAGGGTTTGGTTAAAATTAGGTTTATGGGTTAAAATTAGGGTTTATGAATTTAATTAGGGTTTTGGTTAAAATTAGGGTTTGGGTTAAAATAGGGTTTGGGTAAAATTAGGGTTTGGTTAAAATTAGGGTTTAGGGTAAAATTAGGGTTTTGGGTTAAAATTAGGGTTTGGTTAAAATTAGGGTTTTGGTTAAAATTAGGGTTTTGGGTAAAATTAGGGTTTAGGTAAAATTAGGTTTAAAATTAGGTTTTGGTTAAAATTAGGTTTTGGGTCAAAATTAGTTTGTTAAAATTAGGTTTGGTTAAAATTAGGTTTGGGTTTAATTAGGGTTTGGGTAAAATAGGTTGGGTTTAATTAGGGTTTGGGTTAAAATTAGGTTTTGGGTTAAAGGTTTAGGTTAAAATTAGGGTTTGGTTAAATTAGGGTTTTGGTAAAATTAGGGTTTGGGTCAAATTTTTTTAAATTAGGGTTTGGTTAAAATTAGGTTTTGGTTAAAAGTTTGGGTTAAAATTAGGTTTGGGTTAAAATTAGGGTTTTGGTTAAAATTAGGTTTTGGTTAAAATTAGGTTTTGGTCAAAATTAGGTTTTGGTAAAATTAGGGTTTTGGGTTAAATTTAGGTTTTGGGTTAAAATTAGGGTTTTTTAGGTTTTGGGTCAAAATTAGGTTTTGGTAAATTAGTTGGTTTGAATTAGGGTTTTGGGTTAAAAATAGGGTTTGGTCAAAATTAGGTTTGAATTAGGTTGGGTTAAAATTAGGGTTTGGGTCAAAATATTAGGTTAAAATTAGGTTGTTAAATTAGGGTTTTGGTTAAAATTAGGGTTTTGGTCAAAATTAGGTTTTGGTTAAAATTAGGTTTGAATTAGGGTTTTGGGTTAAAATTAGGTTTGGGTTAAAATTGGTTTTGGGTTAAAATTAGGTTTTGGTCAAATTAGGTTTTGGGTCAAAATTAGGTTTGGTTTAATTAGGGTTTGGTTAAAATAGGTTTTAAATTAGGTTTTGGGTTAAAATTAGGTTTGGGTCAAAATTAGGGTTTGGGTTAAAATTAGGTTTTGGTTAAAATTAGGGTTTTGGTTAAAATTAGGGTTTTGGGTCAAAATTAGGTTTGGTTAAAATTAGGTTTTGGGTTAAAATTAGGGTTTTGGTTAAAATTGGTTTGGTCAAAATTAGGTTTAGGGTTAAAGGTTTAATTAGGGTTTGGGTTAAAATTAGGGTTTGGTTAAAATTAGGTTTGGGTTAAAATTAGGGTTTTGGTTAAAATTGGTTTTGGGTCAAAATTAGTGGGTTAATTAGGTTTTAAATTAGGTTTGGGTTAAAATTAGGGTTTTGGGTCAAAATTAGGGTTTAGGTTAAAATTAGGTTTGGGTTAAAATTGGGTTTTGTCAAAATTAGGTTTTGGTAAAATTAGGGTTTGGGTTAAAATTAGGGTTTTGGGTTAAAATTAGGTTTTGGTAAAATTAGGGTTTGGGTTAAAATTAGGGTTTTGGTTAAAATTAGGGTTTTGGGTTAAAATTAGGGTTTGGGTTAAAATTAGGTTTTGTGTTTGGGTCAAAATTAGGGTTTGGGTTAAAATTAGGGTTTTGGTTAAAATAGGTTTTGGGTCAAAATTAGGGTTTTTTAATTAGGGTTTGGGTTAAAATTAGGGTTTTGGGTTAAAATTAGGGTTTTGGGTTAAAATTAGGGTTTTGGTCAAAATTGGTTTTGGGTTAAAATTAGGGTTTTGGTTAAAATGGGTTTGGGTAAAATTAGGGTTTGGGTATTGGGTTAAAATTAGGGTTTGGGTTAAATTAGGGCTTGGGGTCAAAATTAGGGTTTTGGGTTAAAATTAGGTTTTGGGTTTAATATTATGCTTTTGGGTAAAATTAGGGTTTTGGGTCAAATTTAGGGTCCAAATTACGGTTTTGGGTTAAAATTAGGGTTTTGGGTTAGAATTAGGGTTTGGTTAAATTATTGTTTTGGGTTTGGGTTAAATTAGGGTTTTGGGTTAAAATTAGGGTTTTGGGTTAAAATTAGGGTTTTTGGTTAAAATTAGGTTGGGTTAAAATTAGGGTTTTGGTTAAAATTTGGGTTGGGTTTAAATTAGGGTTTTGGGTTAAAATTAGGCTTTGGGTTAAAATTAGGGTTTTGGGTTAAAATTAGGGTTTGGTTTAATTAGGGTTTTGGGTCAAAATTAGGTTTGGGTTTGAATTAGGGTTTGGTTAAAATGGTTTTTAAAATTAGGTTTGTAAAATTAGTGTGATTAGGGTTTGGGTAAAATTAGGTTTGGGTTAAAATTAGGGTTTGTTAAAATTTGGGTTTTGGGTTAAAATTAGGGTTTGGGTTTAATTAGGGTTTTTTTAGGGTTTGGTTAAAATTAGGGTTTTGAAATGTTGTTAAAATTAGGGTTTGGTAAAATTAGGGTTTTGGTTAAAATTTGGGTTTTGGTTAAATTAGGGTTTGGTTAAAATTAGGTTTTGGGTAAAATTAGGTTTTGGGTAAAATTGGTTTTTAAATTAGGGTTTTGGTTAAAATTAGGTTTTGGGTAAAATTGGTTGTTAAATTAGGTTTGGGTTAAAATTAGGGTTTTGGGTTAAAATTAGGGTTTGGTCAAAATTAGTTTGTTTAATTAGGTTTTGGTTAAAATTAGGGTTTGGTCAAAATAGGTTTTAAATTAGGGTTTGTAATTGGGTTTTGGGTTAAAATTAGGTTTTGGTTAAAATTTGGGTTTAGGTTAAAATTAGGTTTTAATAGGGTTTTGGTAAAATTAGGTTTGTTAATGGGTTTGGGTTAAATTAGGGTTTTGTAAAATTAGGTTTGGTTAAATTAGGGTTTGGGTTTATTAGGGTTTTGGTTAAAATTAGGTGTTTTAAATTAGGTTTTGGGTCAAAATTAGGTTTTTGGTAAATTAGGTTTGGGTTAAAATTAGGGTTTTATAGGGTTTGGGTTAAAATTAGGGTTTTGGGTCAAAATTGGGTTTGGGTTAAAATTAGTTTGGTTAAATTAGGGTTTGGTTAAAAATGGTTTTGGGTTAAAATTAGGTTTTGGTTAAAATTAGGGTTTGGTTAAAATTAGGGTTTTGGGTCAAAATTAGGGTTTGGGTTAAAATTAGGGTTTTGGTTAAAATTAGGTTTTGGGTTAAAATTAGGTTTGGTCAAATGGGTTTTGAAATTAGGTTTTGGTTAAAATTAGGTTTGGGTTAAAATTAGGGTTTGAATGGGTTTGGTTAAAATTAGGGTTTTGTTTAGTTTGTAATTAGGGTTAAAATTAGGGTTTTGGGTTAAAATTAGGGTTTTGGGTTAAAATTAGGTTTTGGGTTAAAATTTGGGTTTGGTTAAAATTGGGTTTTGGGTTAAAATTAGGGTTTTGGGTTAAAATTGGTTTAGGTCAAAATTAGGTTTTTTTAGGGTTTTGGGTTAAAATTAGGTTTTGTAAATTAGGGTTTTAAAATTAGGGTTTGGGTTAAAATTAGGTTTGGGTTAAAATTAGGGTTTGTTAAAATTAGGTTTTGGGTCAAAATTAGGTTTGGGGTTTAAATTAGGGTTTGGTTAAAATTAGGTTTGGTCAAAATTAGTTTGGTTAAAATTAGTTTTGGGTTTAAATTAGGGTTTTGGGTCAAAATTGGTTTGGGTTAAAATTAGGGTTTGGGTTAAAATTGTTTGGTTAAAATTGGGTTTTGGGTCAAAATTATTTTAATTAGGGTTTGTTAATTAGGTTTTGGGTTAAAATTAGGTTGGGTTAAAATTAGGGTTTTGGTAAAATTAGGGTTTTGGGTCAAAATTAGTTTGGGTTTGTATTAGGGTTTGGTTAAAATTAGGGTTTTGGGTTAAAATTAGGTTAAAATTAGGTTTGGGTTAAAATTAGGGTTTTGGGTTAAAATTAGGGTTTGGGTCAAAATTAGGTTTAGGTTAAATTAGGGTTTGAGTTAAAATGGGTTTTGGGTCAAAATTAGGGTTTTTAAATTAGGTTTTGGTTAAAATTAGGTTTTGGTAAAATTAGGGTTTAGGGTTAAAATTGGGTTTTGGTTAAATTTGGTTAAAATTAGGTTTTGGGTAAAATTAGGTTTGAATTTGGGTTTTTGGTCAAAATTAGGGTTTTGGGTCAAAATTAGTTTGGGGTTTGAATTAGGGTTTTGAGTTAAAAATAGGTTTTGGGTCATAATAGGGTTAGAATTAGGTTTTGGGTTAAAATTAGGGTTTTGGGTCAAAATTAGGTTTAGGGTTAGAATTAGGGTTTTGAGTTAAAATTGGGTTTTGGTTAAAATTAGGGTTTGGTCAAATTAGGGTTTGGTTAAAATTTAATTAGGGTTGTGGGTTAAAATTAGGGTTTCGGGTCAAAATTAGGGTTTGGGTTAAAATTTGGGTTTTTGGTCCAAATTAGGGTTTTGGGTCAAAATTAGCGTTTGTTTAATTAGGGTTTTGGTTAAAAATAGGGTTTGAATTAGGGTTTGGTTAAAATTAGGGTTTGGGTTAATTAGGGTTTGGGTTAAAATTAGGGTTTTGGGTTAAAATTAGGTTTTGGGTTAAAATTTGGGTTTTGGGTTAAAATTGGTCAAAATTAGGGTTTGGTAAAATTAGGGTTTGGGTTAAAATTAGGGTTTTGGTTAAAATTAGGGTTTGGGTTAAAATTAGGGTTTGGGTTAAAATTAGGTTTGGGTTAAAATTAGGTTTTGGGTTTAAAGGTTTTGGGTCAAAATTAGGTTTGGGTTAAAATTAGGGTTTAGGTTAAAATTAGGGTTTTGGTTAAAATTAGGGTTTTGGGTCAAAATTAGGGTTTTGGTTAAAATTAGGGTTTTGGTTAAAATTAGGGTTTTGGGTTAAAATTAGGGTTTGGTTAAATTGGGTTTTGGGTCAAAATTAGGGTTTGGTTTAATTAGGGTTTGAGTTAAAAATAGGGTTTTGGTCAAAATTAGGGTTTTGGTCAAAATTAGGGTTTGGGTTTAATTAGGGTTTTGGGTTAAAATTAGGGTTTGGTTAAAATTAGGGTTTTGGTTAAAATTAGGGTTTTGGTTAAAATTGGGTTTTTGGTCAAATTGGGTTTTGGGTCAAAATTAGAGTTTGGGGTTTGAATTAGGGTTTGAGTTAAAAATAGGGTTTTGGGTCAAAAATAGGTTTTAGGGTTTGGTTAAAATTAGGGTTTTGGGTTAAAATTAGGGGGTTAAAATTAGGGTTTTGGGTTAAAATTAGGGTTTGGTTAAAATTTGGGTTTTGGTCAAAATTAGGGTTTGGTAAAATTAGGGTTTGGGTTAAAATTAGGGTTTGGTTAAATTAGGGTTTGGGTCAAAATTAGGTTTTGGAAAATTAGGGTTTTGGGTAAAATTTGGGTTTTGGGTTAAAATTTGGGTTTTGGGTTAAAATTAGGGTTTTGGGTCAAAATTAGGGTTTGGTTTAATTAGGGTTTGGTTAAAATTAGGGTTTTGGGTTAAAATTTGGGGTTAAAATTAGGGTTTGGGTTAAAATTAGGGTTTGGGTCAAAATTAGGGCTTGGGTTAAAATTGGGTTTTGAGTTAAAAATGGGTTTTGGGTCAAAATTAGGGTTTTGGGTCAAATTTAGGGTTTTGGGTAAAATTAGTTGGGTTAAATTAGGGTTTGGGTTAAAATTGGGTTGTTAAAATTAGGGTTTTGGGTCAAAATTAGGGTTTGGGTTAAAATTAGGGTTTGGGTTAAAATTAGGGTTTTGGGTCAAATTAGGGTTTTGGTTAAAATTAGGTTTGGTTTTAGGTTTTAATTAGGTTTGGTTTATTAGGGTTTGGGTTAAAATTTGGGTTTGGTTAAAATTAGGGTTTTGGGTCAAAATTGGGTTTGGGTTTGAATTAGGGTTTGAGTTAAAATAGGGTTTGGGTAGGTTTTTTGTTAAAATTAGGGTTTTGGGTCAAAATTAGGTTTGGGTTAAAATTAGGGTTTTGGTTAAAATTGGGTTTTGGGTTAAAATTAGGGTTTGGTCAAAATTAGGGTTTAGGTAAAATTAGGGTTTTTTAATTAGGGTTTGGGTTAAAATTAGGGTTTTGGGTCAAAATTAGGGTTTTGGGTTAGAATTAGGGTTTTGGTTAAAATTAGGGTTTGGGTTAAAAAGGTTTGTAAATTAGGTTTGGGTTAAAATTAGGGTTTTGGGTCAAAATTAGGTTTGTTAAAATTAGGTTTGGGTTAAAATTAGGGTTTGGGTTAAAATTAGGGTTTTGGGTCAAATTAGGTTGGTTTTTGGTTTGTTAAAATTAGGGTTTTGGGTTAAAATTAGGGTTTTGGGTTAAAATTAGGGTTTGTTAAAATTAGGGTTTTTAAAATTAGGGTTTGGGTCAAAATTAGGGTTTTGGTTAAAATTAGGGTTTTGGTTAAAATTAGGGTTTTGGGTCAAAATTAGGGTTGGGGTTTGAATTAGGGTTTGAGTTAAAATTAGGTTTTGGTCAATAGGTTTAAAATTAGGGTTTGGGTTAGAATTAGGGTTTTGGTTAAAATTAGGGTTTTGGGTCAAAATTAGGGTTTGGGTTAAAATTAGGGTTTGGGTTAAAATTGGTTTTGGTTAAAAATAGGGTTTTGGTCAAAATTAGGGTTTGGGTAAAATTAGGTAATTAGGGTTTTGGGTCAAAATTAGGTTTTGGTTAAAATTTGGGTTTTGGGTTAAAATTTGGGTTTGGGTCAAATTAGGGTTTTGGGTTAAAATTAGGGTTTTGGTTAAAATTAGGGTTTGGGTTAAAATTAGGGTTTGGTTAAAATTTGGGTTTGGGTTTTAGGTTTGGGTTAAAATTTGGGTTTTGTAAAATAGGTTTTGGTTTTGGTTAAAATAGGGTTTGGGTTAAAATTAGGGTTTTGGTTAAAATTAGGGTTTTGGGTCAAAATTAGGGTTTAGGGTTAAAATTAGTGTTGTTAAAATTAGGGTTTTGGGTCAAAATTAGGGTTTTGTAAATTAGGTTTTGGTAAAATTAGGTTTGTTAAATTAGGGTTTGGGTTAAAATTAGGGTTTGGTTAAAATTTGGGTTTTGGTTAATTAGGTTTTGGTCAAAATTAGGTTTGGGTCAAAATTAGGGTTTGGTTAATTAGGTTTGGTTAAAATTAGGGTTTGGGTCAAAATTAGGGTTTTGGTAAAATTAGGTTTGGAAATTAGGGTTTTGGTTAAAATTAGGTTTGGGTTAAAATTAGGGTTTTGTAAAATTAGGTTTTGGGTCAAAATTAGGTTTGGGTTTAATTAGGTTTTGGGTTAAAATTAGGGTTTGGGTCAAAATAGGTTGTTAATTAGGGTTTGGGTTAAAATTAGGTTTGGGTCAAAAGTTAAAATTAGGGTTTTGGGTTAAAATTAGGGTTTGGGTTAAAATTAGGGTTTGGGTTAAAATTAGGGTTTAGGGTTAAAATTAGGTTGGTTTAGGTTTGGGTCAAAATTAGGTTTGGGTTAAAATTAGGGTTTTGGTTAAAATTTGGGTTTTGGGTTAAAATTAGGGTTTTGGGTCAAAATTAGGTTTTGGGTTAAAATTAGGGTTTGGTTAATTAGGGTTTTGGTTCAAATTAGGGTTTTGGGTCAAAATTAGGTTTGGGGTTTAATTAGGGTTTGAATTAGGTTTTGGGTTAAAATAGGGTTAAATTAGGGTTTTGGGTTAAAATTAGGGTTTTGGGTTAAAATTAGGGTTTGGTTAAAATTAGGTTTGTTAGAATTAGGGTTTTTAGTTAAAATTGGCTTTTGTGTCAAAATTAGGGTTTCGGGTCAAAATTAGGGTTTTGGGTCAAAATTAGGGTTTTGGGTCAAAATTAGAGCTTTGGGGTTAAAATTAGGGTTTTCGGTTAAAATTTGGGTTTTTGGTCCAAATTAGGGTTTTGGGTCAAAATTAGCGTTTGGGGTTTGAGTTAAAAATGGGGTTTTGGTCAAAATTAGGGTTTTGGGTCAAATTTAGGGTTTAGGGTCAAAATTAGGGTTTTGGGTCAAAATTAGAGCTTTGGGGTTAAAATTAGGGTTTTGGTTCAATATTAGGGTTTAAATTAGGGTTTTCGGTCAAAATTAGAGCTTTGGGTTAAAATTAGAGTTTTGGTTTAAAATTTGGGTTTTGGGTCAAAATTTGCGTTTGGGGTTTGAATTAGTGTTTTGATTTAAAAATAGGGTTTTGGGTCATAAATAGGGTTAGAATTAGGGTTTCGGGTCAAAATTAGGGTTTTGGGTCAAAATTTGGGCTTAGGGTTAGAATTTGGGTTTTGAGTTAAAAATATGGTTTTGTGTCAAAATTAGGTTTAGGGTCAATATTAGGGTATGAATTAGGGTTTTCGGTCAAAATTAGGGTTTTGGGTCAAAATTATAGTTTGGGTTTTGAAATAGGGTTTTGAGTTAAAAATAGTGTTTTGGGTCAAAGGAAAAAGGGTAATTAGGGTGGTAAAATTAGGGTTGTGGTTTTGGGTCAAAATTAGGGCTTAGGGTTAGAATTTGGGTTTTGAGTTAAAAAAATGGGTTTTGGGTCAAAATTAGGGTCTTGGGTGAAATTTAGGGTTTATGGTCAAAATTAGGGTTTGAATTAGGGTTTTCGGTCAAAATTAGGGTTTTTGGTCCAAATTAGGGTTTAGTGTCAAAATTAGGGTTTGATTTAGGGTTTTGGGTCAAAATTAGAGCTTTGGGTTAAAATTTGGGATTTGGGTTAAAATTTGGGTTTTGGGTCAAAATTAGCGTTTGGTGTATGAATTAGAGTTTTGTTAAAAATAGGGTTTGGGTAAAAAGATAGGTAGGTTTGTTAAAAGGTGTGGGTCAAAATAGGTTAGGTTAAATTTGGCTTTTGGGTCAAAATTAGGGTTTTGGGTCAAATTTAAGGTTTAGGGTCAAAATTAGGGTTTGAATTAGGTTTTTGGGTCAAAATTAGAGCTTTGGGGTTAAAATTAGGGTTTTGGGTTAAAATTAGGGTTTTGGGTCAAAATTAGGGTTTCATATCAAAATTATGGTTTTGGGTCAAAATTAGGGTTTTGGTTCAATATTAGGGTTTAAATTAGGGTTTTCGGTCAAAATTAGAGCTTTGGGTTAAAATTAGAGTTTTGGTTTAAAATTTGGGTTTTGGGTCAAAATTTGCGTTTGGGGTTTGAATTAGTGTTTGGATTTAAAAATAGGGTTTTGGGTCATAAATAGGGTATGAATTAGGGTTTTCGGTCAAAATTAGGGTTTTGGGTCAAAATTAGAGTTTGGGGTTTGAATTAGGGTTTTGAGTTAAAAATTGGTTTGTGTCAAATTGGTAGTCAATTTTAGGGTATTAATTAGGGTTTTCGGTCAAAATTAGGGTTTTGGGTCAAAATTAGAGTTTGGGGTTTGAATTAGGGTTTTGAGTTAAAAATAGGGTTTGGTAAAGGAAAATAGGGTTAAATTAGGGTTTGTAAAATTAGGGTTTTGGGTCAAAATTAGGGTTAGGTTAGAATTGGGGTTTGAGTTAAAAAGGGTTTTGGGTCAAAATTAGGGTTTGGGTAAATTTAGGGTTTATGGTCAAAATTAGGGTTTGAATAGGGTTTTGGGTCAAATTAGGGTTTGGGTTAAAATTTGGGTTTTGGGTTAAAATTAGGGTTTTGGTCAAAATTAGGGTTTTGGTCAAAATTAGGTTTTTTGAATTAGGGTTTGTTAAAAAGGGTTTTGGGTAAAATAGGGTTAAAATTAGGGTTTGGGTTAAAATTAGGGTTTGGGTTAAAATTAGGGTTTTGGGTTAAAATTAGGTTTAATTAGGGTTTTGGTTAAAATTGGGTTTTGTTAAAATTAGGTTTGGTAAAATTAGGGTTTTAAATTAGGGTTTTGGGTTAAAATTAGGGTTTGGGTTAAAATTAGGGTTTTGGTTAAAATTAGGGTTTGGGTCAAAATTAGGTTTGGGTTAAAATTGGGTTTTGGGTTAAAATTAGGGTTTGGGTTAAAATTAGGGTTTGGTAAAATTAGGGTTTTGGGTTAAAATTAGGGTTTTGGGTTAAAATTAGGTTTTGGGTAAAATTAGGTTTTGGTTAAATTAGGTTTGGGTTTAAATTGGTTTGGGTCAAAATTAGGGTTTGGGTTAAAATTAGGGTTTGGTTTAAATTGGGTTTTGGGTCAAAATTAGTTTGGGTTTAATTAGTGTTAAAGGGTTTTGGTTAAATTAGGTTTGTTATGGTTTGGTTAAAATTAGGTTTTGGGTTAAAATTAGGGTTTTGGGTTAGAATTTGGGTTTGGTTAAAATGGGTTTTGGTCAAAATTAGGGTTTTGGGTAAAATTAGGTTTGAATAGGTTTGGTAAAATTGGTTTGGGTAAAATTAGGTTTTTTAAATTAGGGTTTGGTTAAAATTAGGTTTAAATTAGGTTGTTAAAATTAGGGTTTGGTTAAAATTAGGGTTTTGTCAAATTAGGGTTTTGGTCAAAATTAGGGTTTGGGGTTTGAATTAGGGTTTGGTTAAAAAAGGTTTTGGGTCAAAATTAGGGTTTGGGTTATGTTTAAATTAGGTTTGGTAAAATTAGGGTTTGGGTAAAATTGGGTTGGTTAAAAATGGGTTTGGTAAAATTAGGGTTTAGGGTCAAAATTTTTTTGTTAAAATTAGGGTTTGGTTAAATTAGGGTTTTGGTTTTTGGGTTTTGGTCAAAATTGGGTTTTGGGTCAAAATTAGTTGGTTTGAATTAGGTTTGGTTAAAATGGGTTGTCAATGGTATTAGGTTTGGTTAAAATTAGGGTTTTTAAAATTAGGGTTTTGGGTCAAAATTAGGCTTAGGTTAAATTTGGGTTTGGTTAAAAATGGTTTGGGTCAAATTAGGGTTTTGGTCAAATTAGGGTTTAGGGTAAAATTAGGGTTTGAATTAGGGTTTTGGGTCAAAATTAGAGTTTGGGGTTAAAATTAGGGTTTTGGGTTAAAATTGGGTTTTGGGTCAAAATTAGGTTTGTAAAATTAGGGTTTGGTTAAAATTAGGGTTTGGGTTAAAATTAGGGTTTGGGTTAAAATTAGGGTTTGGTTAAAATTAGGTTTGGTTAAAATTAGGGTTTTGGGTTAAAATTATTTTAATTAGTTTAGGTTTGGGTTAAATTAGGTTTGGTTAAAATTAGGGTTTTGGTTAAAATTAGGGTTTTGGGTTAAAATTAGGTTTTGGTTTTAGGGTTTGGTAAAATTAGTTTTTAGTTTTGGTTAAAATTTGGGTTTGGTTAAAATTAGGGTTTTGGGTCAAAATTAGGGTTTGGGGTTTAATTAGGGTTTGGTTAAAATGGTTTTTAGGGTTTGGGTTAAAATTAGGGTTTGGTAAATTAGGGTTTTGGTCAAAATTAGGGTTTTGGGTAAAATTAGAGTTTGGGGTTAAAATTAGGGTTTGGTTAAAAATAGGGTTTGGGTCAAAAATAGGTTTGGTTAAAATTAGGGTTTGGTTAAATTATTTCAAAATTAGTTTTTAATTAGGGTTTTGGGTTAAAATTGGGTTTTGGTTAAAATTAGGGTTTTGTAAAATTAGGGTTTTGGTAAAATTAGGTTTGGGTTAAAATTAGGGTTTGGGTTAAAATTAGGGTTTGGTCAAATTAGGGTTTTGGGTCAAAATAGGTTTGGGTTAAAATTAGGGTTTTGGTTAAATTTGGGTTTTGTCAATTAATTAGGGTTTGTTTAATTAGGTTTTGGGTTAAAATTAGGTTTGGGTTAAAATTAGGGTTTGGGTTAAAATTAGGGTTTGGGTTAAAATTAGGGTTTTGGGTCAAAATTAGGGTTTGGGTTTAATTAGGTTTTGGTTAAAATTAGGGTTATTAGGTTGGTTAAAATTAGGTTTGGTTAAAATTAGGGTTTTGGTTAAAATTAGGGTTTGGTCAAAATGGTTTGTAAATTAGGGTTTGTAAATTAGGGTTTTGGGTTAAAATTAGGGTTTGGGTCAAAATTAGGGTTTGGGTTAAAATTAGGGTTTTGGGTTAAAATTAGGTTTTGGTTAAAATTAGGGTTTTGGGTTAAAAATAGGGTTTGGGTCAAAATTAGGGTTTGGGTTAAAATTAGGGTTTGGGTTAAAATTAGGGTTTGGTCAAAATTAGGTTTTGGGTTAAAATTAGGGTTTTGGTTAAAAGGGTTTGGTTAAAATTAGGGTTTTGGGTCAAAATTAGTTTGGTTTGAATTAGGGTTTTGAGTTAAATAGGGTTTGGGTTAAAATTAGGGTTTTGGGTTAAAATTAGGGTTTTGGGTAAAATTAGGGTTTGGGTTAAAATTAGGGTTTGGTTAAAATTGGGTTTGGGTTAAAATTAGGGTTGGTTAAAATTAGGGTTTGGGTTAAAATTAGGGTTTTGGGTTAAAATTAGTTTGGGTAGGTTAATTAGGGTTTTGGGTTAAAATTAGGGTTTGTTTAGGGTTAAAATTAGGGTTTGGTTAAAATTGGGTTTGGGTAAAATTGGTGGTTAGGGTTTTGGGTCAAAATTAGGTTTGAATTAGGGTTTAATTAGGGTTTTGGGTTAAAATTAGGGTTTGGGTTAAAATTAGGGTTTTGGTCAAAATTAGGGTTTTGGTTAAAATTAGAGTTTGGGGTTTAATTAGGTTTTGGTTAAAATAGGGTTTGGGTAAAATTAGGGTTTAGGTTTAATTAGGGTTTGGGTTAAATTAGGGTTTTGGTCAAAATTAGGGTTTGGGTCAAAATTAGGGTTTAGGTTAGATTGGTTTTGAGTTAAAATAGGGTTTTGGTAAAATTAGGGTTTGTTAAAATTAGGGTTTTGGGTTAAAATTAGGGTTTTGGGTCAAAATAGGGTTTTGGTTAAAATTAGGTTTTTAAAATTAGGGTTTTGGGTCAAAATTAGGTTTATTAGGGTTTGGAAAATTAGGGTTTTGGGTTAAAATTAGGGTTTTGGGTTAAAATTAGGGTTTGGTGAATTAGGGTTTGGTTAAAATAGGGTTTAATTAGGGTTTGAAAATTAGGGTTTGGGTTAAAATTAGGGTTTGGTTAAAATTAGGGTTTGGGTTAAAATTAGGGTTTGTTAAATTGGTTGGTTAAAATTAGGGTTTGGGTCAAAATTAGGGTTTGGGTTAATTAGGGTTTGGGTTAAAATTAGGTTTTGGGTTAAAATTAGGGTTTGGGTTAAAATTAGGGTTTGGGTTAAAATTGGGTTTGGGTTAAATTAGTGAAATTAGGGTTTTGGGTCAAAATTAGGTTTTGGGTTAAAATTAGGGTTTGGTTAAAATTAGGGTTTTGGGTCAAAATTAGGGTTTTGGGTTAAATTAGGGTTTGGTTTAATAGGTGGTTAAAATTAGGGTTTGTTAAATGGTTTTAAAATTAGGGTTTTGGGTTAAAATTAGGGTTTTGGGTCAAAATTAACGTTTGGGGTTTGAATTAGGGTTGAGTTAAAAATAGGGTTTTGGGTTATTAATATAGTTAGAATTAGGGTTTTGGGTTAAAATTAGGGTTTCAGGTCAAAATTAGGGTTTTGGGTCAAAATTAGGGCTTAGGGTTAGAATTTGGATTTTGAGTTAAAAAATGGGTTTTGGGACAAAATTAGGGTATAGGGTCAAAATTAGGTTTGAATTAGGGTTTGGGTCAAAATTAGGTTTGGGTTAAAATTAGGGTTTTGGGTTAAAATTTGGGTTTTGGTCAAATTAGGGTTTTGGGTCAAAATTAGGGTTTGGGGTTTGAATTAGGGTTTGGTTAAAAATAGTTTTTAAATTAGGGTTTGGTTAAAATTAGGGTTTGGTTAAAATTAGGGTTTTGGGTCAAAATTAGGTTTGGTTTGGTTTGTTAATTAGGGTTTGGTTAAAATAGGTTTTGGGTCAAAATTAGGGTTTTGGTTAAAATTAGGGTTTGGGTTAAAATTGTTTGGGTTAAAATTTGGGTTTTGGGTTAAAATTTGGGTTTTGGTCAAAATTGGTTATTAGGTTTTGGTAAAATTAGGGTTTGGGTTAAAATTTGGGTTTGGGTTAAAATTGGGTTTTGGTCAAAATTAGGGTTTTGGGTCAAAATTAGGGTTTGGGGTTTGAATTAGGGTTTGTTAAAATAGGGTTTGGGTCAAAAATTGGTTAAATTAGGGTTTGGGTTAAAATTAGGGTTTGGGTCAAAATTAGGTTTGGGTTAAAATTTGGGTTTGGTTAAAATTGGGTTTGGTCAAAATTAGGGTTTTGGTCAAATTAGGGTTTGTTAAATTAGGGTTTTGGTTAAATTAGGGTTTGGTTAAAATTAGGTTTGGGTTAAAATTAGGGTTTTGGTTAAAATTAGGGTTTGGGTTAAAATTAGGGTTTTGGGTTAAAATTAGGGTTTTGGTTAAATTTAGGGTTTGGTCAAAATTAGGTTTGGGTTTAATTTGTTAAATTTGGGTTTTGGTTAAAAATTTTTTTGGTTTTGGGTTAAATTAGGGTTTTTAAAATTAGGTTTTGTTATTAGGTTTGGTTAAAATTAGGGTTTTTAAAATTAGGGTTTGGGTTAAAATTAGGGTTTGGTTAAAATTGGGTTTGGGTAAAATTAGGTTTTGGTTAAATTAGGTTTGGGTTAAAATTAGTTTGTTAATTAGGGTTTGGGTTAAAATTAGGTTGGGTTAAAATTAGGGTTTGGTTAAAATTAGGGTTTGGGTCAAAATTAGTTTGGGTTAAAATTAGGGTTTGGTTAAAATAGGGTTTTGGGTCAAAATTAGGTTTTTAAAATTAGGGTTTGTATTAGGGTTTTGGGTCAAAATTAGGGTTTGGGTTAAAATTAGGGTTTGGGTTAAAATTTGGGTTTGGTTAAAATTAGGGTTTTGGGTCAAAATTAGGGTTTGGGTTAAAATTAGGGTTTGGTTAAATTTTATAGGGTTTGTTAAAATTAGGTTTTGGGTTAAAATTAGGGTTTGTTAAAATTAGGGTTTGGGTCAAAATTAGGTTTGGGTTAAAATTAGGGTTTGGGTTAAAATTAGGGTTTGGTAAAATTAGGTTTTAAAATTAGGGTTTGGGTTTAAATTAGGGTTTGGGTTAAAATTAGGGTTTGGTAAAATTAGGGTTTGGGTAAAATTAGGTTTTGGGTTAAAATTAGGGTTTGGGTTAAAATTAGGGTTTGGGTTAAAATTAGGGTTTTGGTTAAAATTAGGGTTTGGGTTAAAATTAGGTTTTGGGTTAAAATTAGGGTTTGGTAAAATTAGGGTTTTGGGTCAAAATTAGGTTTTGGTAAATTAGGGTTTTGGTTAAAATTAGGGTTTTGGGTTAAAATTAGGGTTTGGGTTAAAATTAGGGTTTTGGGTTAAAATTATTTGGGTTTAAAATTAGGGTTTGGGTTAAAATTAGGGTTTGGGTAAAATTAGGTTTTGGGTCAAAATTAGGTTTGTAATTAGGTTTTGGGTTAAAATTAGGGTTTGGGTTAAAATTAGGTTTTGGTTAAATTAGGGTTTGGGTCAAAATTAGAGTTTGGTTTAATTAGGGTTTGGTTAAAATTTGGGTTAAAATTAGGGTTTGGGTTAAAATTAGGGTTTTGGGTTAAAATTAGGGTTTGGGTTAAAATTAGGGTTTTGGGTTAAAATTAGGGTTTGGTTAAAAATAGGGTTTTGTCAAAATTAGGTTTTAATTAGGGTTTTGGGTTAAAATTAGGGTTTTGTAAAATTAGGGTTTTGGGTTAAAATTAGGGTTTTGGTTAAAATTAGGGTTTGGGTTAAAATTAGGGTTTTGGGTCAAAATTAGGGTTTTGGGTTAAAATTAGGGTTTGGTTAAAATTAGGGTTTGGGTTTAATTAGGTTTGGGTTAAAATTAGGGTTTGGTTAAAATTAGGGTTTTGGGTTAAAATTAGGGTTTTGGTATTAGGGTTTTGGGTTAAATTTAGGTTTTGGGTTAAAATTAGGGTTTGGGTTAAAATTAGGTTTTGGTTAAAATTAGGGTTTTGGTCAAAATTAGGGTTTGGTTAAAATTAGGGTTTTTAAAATTAGGGTTTGGTTAAAATTAGGGTTTTGGGTAAAATTAGGGTTTTGGGTTAAAATTAGGGTTTGGTTAAAATTAGGGTTTTGGTTAAATTAGGTTTTGGGTTAAAATTAGGGTTTGATTAGGTTGTTAAAATAGGGTTTGGTTAAAATTAGGGTTTGGGTCAAAATTAGGGTTTGGGTTAAAATTAGGGTTTGGTTAAAATTAGGGTTTGGGTAAAATTAGGGTTTGGTTAAAATTAGGGTTTTGGGTTAAAATTAGGGTTTGGGTTAAATTTAGGTTTTGGGTTAAAATTAGGGTTTGGGTTAAAATTAGGGTTTTGGTCAAAATAGGTTTTGGTTAAAATTGGTTTGGGTTAAAATTAGGGTTTGGGTTAAAATTAGGGTTTTAAATTAGGGTTTGTTAAAATTAGGGTTTTGGTTTAAAATTAGGGTTTGGGTTAAAATTAGGGTTTTTTTTTGGGTTAAAATTAGGGTTTGGTCAAAATTAGGGTTTTGGGTCAAAATTAGGGTTTTGGGTTAAAATTAGGGTTTGGTTAAATTAGGGTTTTGGGTCAAAATTAGGGTTTTGGGTTTGGTTTAATTAGGGTTTTGGGTAAAATTAGGGTTTTGGGTTAAAATTAGGGTTTTTTTTAAATTGGGTTTGGGTCAAAATTAGGTTTTTTGGTTTGTATTTGGGTTTCGGTTAAAATTAGGGTTTTGGGTCAAAATAGGTTTGGGTTTGAATTAGGGTTTTGGTTAAAATTAGGGTTTGGGTTAAAATTAGGGTTTGGGTTAAAATTAGGGTTTTGGGTTAAAATTAGGGTTTGGGTTAAAATTGGGTTTTGGGTTAAAATTAGGTTTTGGTTAAAATTAGGGTTGTCAAAATTAGGGTTTTGGGTCAAAATTAGGTTTATTAGGTTTGGTTAAAATTAGGGTTTTGGGTTAAAATTAGGGTTTTGGGTTAAAATTAGGTTTGGTTTAAATTAGGGTTTTGGTTAAAATTAGTTTGGGTTAAAATTAGGGTTTGTTAAAATTAGGGTTTGGTTAAAATTAGGGTTTTGGTCAAAATTAGGGTTTGGTTAAAATTAGGGTTTTGGGTTAAAATTAGGTTTTGGGTTAAAATTAGGTTTTTTGTTTAATTAGGGTTTGGGTCAAAATTAGGGTTTGGGTTAAAATTAGGGTTTGGTTAAAATTAGGGTTTGGGTTAAAATTAGGGTTTTGGGTTAAAATTAGGGTTTTGGTTAAAATTAGGGTTTTGGGTTAAAATTAGGGTTTTGGGTTAAAATTAGGGTTTGGTTTAAATTAGGGTTTGGGTTAAAATTAGGGTTTGGGTTAAAATTTGGGTTAAAATTAGGGTTTTGGGTTAAAATTAGGGTTTGGTTTAATTAGGGTTTTGGGTTAAAATTAGGGTTTGGGTTAAAATTAGGGTTTGGTTTTAGGTTTGGTTTTAGGTTTTGGTAAAATTAGGGTTTTGGGTCAAAATTAGGGTTTGGGTTAAAATTAGGGTTTGAGTTAAAATAGGTTTTGGGTCAAAAAGGTTTTGGGTCAAATTTAGGTTTTGGGTCAAATTAGGTTTTGTTAAATTAGGGTTTGGGTTAAAATTAGGGTTTGGGTTAAAATTAGGGTTTGGGTTAAAATTAGGGTTTGGGTTAAAATTAGGGTTTGGGTTAAATTTAGGTTTTGGTTAAAATTTGGTTTTTAGGGTTTGGGTTAAAATTAGGGTTTGGGTTAAAATTAGGGTTTTGGTTTAAAATTAGGGTTTGGGTTAAAATTAGGGTTTTGGGTTTAAATTAGGGTTTTGTTAAAATTAGGGTTTTGGGTTAAAATTAGGGTTTGGTTAAATTAGGGTTTGGTTAAAATGGGTTTGGTTAAAATTAGGGTTTTGGGTTAAAATTAGGTTTTGGTAAAATTAGGGTTTGAGTTATGGGTTTTGGTTAAATTAGGGTTTGGGTTAAAATTAGGGTTTGGGTTAAAATTAGGGTTTGGGTTAATTAGGGTTTGGGTTTAATTAGGGTTTTTTAAATAGGGTTTTTTAAAATTAGGTTTGTTAAAATTAGGGTTTTGGGTTAAATTAGGGTTTAGGTTCAAAATTAGGGTTTGGGTTAAAATTAGGGTTTGGGTTAAAATTATGGTTTTGGGTTAAAATTAGGGTTTGTTAAAATTAGGGTTTTGGGTTAAAATTAGGGTTTGGGTTAAAATTAGGGTTTGGTTAAAATTAGGGTTTGGGTCAAAATTAGGGTTTGTTTAATTAGGGTTTGGTTAAAATTAGGTTTTGGTTAAAATTTGGTTTGGTTAAAATTAGGGTTTTGGGTTAAAATTAGGGTTTGGTTAATTAGGGTTTGTTAAAATTAGGGTTTTGGTTAAATTAGGGTTTGGTTAAAAGGTTTTGGGTTAAAATTAGGGTTTTAATTAGGGTTTGGGTTAAAATTAGGGTTTGGTCAAAATTAGGGTTTGTTAAAATTAGGGTTTGGTTAAAATTAGGGTTTGGTCAAAATTAGGGTTTTGGGTTAAAATTAGGGTTTTGGGTTAAAATTATTAAAATTAGGGTTTGGGTTAAAATTAGGGTTTGGGTTAAAATTAGGGTTTGGGTTAAATTAGGGTTTGGTTAAAATTAGGGTTTTGGGTTAAAATTAGGGTTTGGGTTAAAATTTGGGTTTTGGTTAAAATTAGGGTTTGGGTCAAAATTAGGGTTTGGGTTTAAATTAGGGTTTGGTTAAATGGTTTGTCAAAATTAGGGTTTGGGTTAAAATTAGGGTTTTGGTTAAAATTAGGGTTTGGTTAAAATTAGGGTTTTGGGTCAAAATTAGGGTTTGGGTTAAAATTAGGGTTTTGGGTTAAAATTAGGTTTGGTTAAAATTAGGGTTTGGGTTAAAATTAGGGTTTGGGTCAAAATTAGGGTTTGGGTTTAATTAGGGTTTGGTTAAAATTAGGGTTTGGTTAAAATTAGGGTTTTGGGTTAAAATTAGGGTTTTGGTTTAAATTTGGGTTTTGGTCAAAATTAGGGTTTGGGTTAAAATTAGGGTTTTGGGTTAAAATTAGGGTTTGGGTTAAAATTAGGGTTTTTGGGTTAAAATTAGGGTTTGGTTAAAATTAGGTTTTGGGTTAAAATTAGGGTTTTGGGTTAAAATTAGGGTTTTGGTTAAAATTAGGGTTTTGGGTCAAAATTAGGGTTTGGGTAAAATTAGGGTTTGGTAAAATTAGGGTTTTGGGTTAAAATTAGGGTTTGGTTAAAATTAGGGTTTTGGTCAAAATTAGGGTTTGGGTTAATTAGGGTTTGGGTTAAAATTAGGGTTTGGGTTTAAAATTAGGGTTTTGGTTAAATTAGGGTTTTGGGTTAAAATTAGGGTTTTGGTTAAAATTAGGGTTTTGGGTTAAAATTAGGGTTTGGTTAAAATTAGGGTTTGGGTTAAAATTTGGGTTTGGGTTAAAATTAGGGTTTGGGTAAAATTAGGGTTTGGGTTAAAATTTGGGTTTGGGTTAAAATTTGGGTTTTGGTCCAAATTAGGGTTTTGGGTCAAAATTAGCGTTTGGGGTTTGAATTAGGGTTTGGTTAAAATAGGGTTTTTTTGGGTTAAAATTAGGGTTTGGGTTAAATTAGTTTTATTAGGGTTTGGTTAAAATTAGGGTTTTGGGTTAAAATTAGGGTTTGAGTTAAAATAGGGTTTGGGTCAAAATTAGGGTTTGGGTCAAAATTAGGGTTTGGTAATTAGGTTTGGTTAAAATTAGGGTTTTGGGTTAAAATTAGGGTTTGTTAAAATTAGGGTTTGGGTTAAATTAGGGTTTGGGTCAAAATTAGGGTTTTGGGTTAAAATTAGGGTTTTGGGTTAAAATTAGGGTTTGGTTAAAATTAGGGTTTTGGTCAAAATTAGGGTTTGGGTTAAAATTAGGGTTTGGTTTAAATTAGGGTTTTGGGTCAAAATTAGGTTTTGGGTTAAATTAGGGTTTGAGTTAAAAGGGTTTTGGGTTAAAATTAGGGTTTGGTTAAAATTAGGGTTTTGGGTCAAAATTAGGGTTTGGGTCAAAATTAGGGTTTGAATTAGGTTTTGGGTTAAAATTAGGGTTTGGGTCAAAATAGGTTTGTAAAATTAGGGTTTGGGTTAAAATTAGGGTTTGGGTTAAAATTAGGGTTTTGGGTCAAAATTAGGGTTTGTAATTAGGGTTTGGTTAAAATTTTTTTTAGTTGTTAAAATTAGGGTTTGGGTTAAAATTAGGGTTTGAATTAGGTTTTGGTTAAAATTAGGGTTTGGGTTAAAATTAGGGTTTGGGTTAAAATTGGGTTTTGGTAAATTAGGGTTTTGGGTCAAAATTAGGGTTTGGTTAAAATTTGGTTGTAATTAGGGTTTGGTTAAAATAGGGTTTGGTCAAAATTAGGGTTTGGTTAAAATTAGGGTTTGGGTTAAATTGGTTGGTTAAAATTAGGGTTTGGTTAAAATTAGGGTTTGGGTCAAAATTAGGGTTTGGTTAAAATTAGGGTTTGGTTAAAATAGGGTTTTGGGTCAAAATTAGGGTTTGGGTTAAAATTAGGGTTTGGGTTAAAATTGGGTTTTGGGTTAAAATTAGGGTTTGGGTTAAATTGGTTTGGGTTAAAATTAGGGTTTGTAAATTAGGTTTGGGTTAAAATTAGGGTTTGGGTTAAATTTGGGTTTTGGTCAAAATTAGGGTTTTGGGTCAAAATTAGGGTTTGGGTTTAATTAGGGTTTGATTAAAATAGGGTTTGGTAAGGTTATTAGGGTTTGGGTTAAAATTAGGGTTTGGGTTAAAATTAGGGTTTGGGTTAAAATTAGGGTTTGGGTTAAAATTAGGGTTTGGTTAAAATTAGGGTTTTGGGTTAAAATGGTTTGGTTAATGGGTTTTTTTGGTTTGGAAAATTGGGTTTGGTTAGGTTTTGGGTTAAAATTAGGGTTTGGGTTAAAATTAGGGTTTTGGGTTAAAATTATTTGGGTTTTTTAGGTTTTGGTCAAATTAGGGTTTGGTTAAAATTAGGGTTTGGGTTAAAATTAGTTTTTAAATGGTTTGGGTAAAATTAGGGTTTTGGGTTAAAATTAGGGTTTTGGGTTAAAATTAGGGTTTGGTTAAAATTAGGGTTTTTTAAAATTAGGTTTTGGGTCAAAATTAGGGTTTTGGTTCAAATTAGGGTTTAAATTAGGGTTTTGGTCAAAATTAGAGCTTTGGGTTAAAATTAGGTTTGGTTTAAAATTTGGGTTTGTCAAAAGTTTGGGGTTTGAATTAGGTTTGATTTAAAAATAGGGTTTTGGGTCATAAATAGGGTTAGAATTAGGGTTTGGTCAAAATTAGGGTTTTGGGTCAAAATTGGGTTGGGTTAGAATTTGGGTTTGAGTTAAAAATTGGGTTTGGTCAAAATTAGGGTTTAGGGTCAAATTAGGGTTTAATTAGGGTTTTGGTCAAAATTAGGGTTTTGGGTCAAAATTAGGTTTGGGTTTGAATTAGGGTTTGGTTAAAATAGGGTTTGGTCAAAGTTGTAGGTTTGGTTAAAATTAGGGTTTGGGTCAAAATTAGGGTTTGGGTTAGAATTTGGGTTTGAGTTAAAAAGGGTTTGGGTCAAAATTAGGGTTTGGGTGAAATTTAGGGTTTGGTCAAAATTAGGGTTTGAATTAGGGTTTGGTTAAAATTAGGGTTTGGGTTAAAATTTGGGTTTTGGTCAAAATTAGGTTTTGGTCAAATTAGGGTTTGGTCAAAATTAGGGTTTATTGGGTTTGGTAAAATTAGGGTTTGGGTTAAAATTTGGGTTTGGGTTAAAATTTGGGTTTTGGTCAAAATTAGGTTTTGGGGTTTGAATTAGAGTTTGTGTTAAAAATAGGGTTTTGGGTTTAAATAGGGTTAAATTAGGGTTTGGGTTAAAATTAGGGTTTGGGTCAAAATTAGGGTTTGGGTCAAAATTAGGGCTTTGGTTAAAATTTGGGTTTTGAGTTAAAAATGGTTTGGTCAAAATTAGGTAAATGAAAGGTAAATGTTTTAAAATTGGTTTGGTCAAATAGGGTTGAATTAGGTTTGGGTTAAAATTAGGGTTTGGTAAATTAGGGTTTTGGGTCAAAATTAGGGTTTGGGTCAAAATTAGGTTTCAAAAATTATGGTTTTGGGTCAAATTAGGGTTTTGGTTCAATATTAGGGTTTAAATTAGGGTTTTGGTTCAAAATTAGTGATTTGGGTTAAAATTTCTGTTTTTGTTCAAAATTTGGGTTTTGGGTCAAAATTTTCGTTTGGGGTTTGAATTAGTGTTTGATTTAAAAATAGGGTTTTGGGTCATAAATAGGGTTAGAATTAGGGTTTGGTCAAAATTAGGGTTTTGGGTCAAAATTTGGGCTTAGGGTTAGAATTTGGGTTTGAGTTAAAAATGGGTTTGTGTCAAAATTAGGGTTTAGGGTCAATATTAGGGTATGAATTAGGGTTTTGGTCAAAATTAGGGTTTTGGGTCAAAATTAGAGTTTGGGGTTTGAATTAGGGTTTGAGTTAAAAATAGGGGGTAAAGTCATAAATAGGGTTAGAATTAGGGTTTTGGGTTAAAATTAGGGTTTTGGGTCAAAATTAGGGCATAGGGTTAGAATTTGGGTTTTGAGTTAAAAAATGGGTTTTGGGTCAAAATTAGGGTCTTGGGTCAAATTTAGGGTTTATGGTAAAAATTAGGGTTTGAATTAGGGTTTTCGGTCAAAAATAGGGTTTGGGTTAAAATTTGGGTTTGGGTTAAAATTAGGGTTTTGAAATTAGTTTTTTAGGGGTTTGAATTAGGGTTTGGTTAAAATTAGGGTTTGGGTTAAAATTAGGGTTTTAAATTAGGTTTTGGGTTAAAATTAGGTTTTGGGTTAAAATTAGGTTTAATTAGGGTTTGTTTTGTTTGGGTTAAAATTAGGTTTTTTGTTTGGGTTAAAATTAGGGTTTGGGTTAAAATTGGGTTTGGTTAAAATGGGTTTTGGTCAAAATTAGGGTTTGGGTCAAAATTAGGGTTTGTTAATTAGGGTTTGGGTTAAAATTGGGTTTTGGTTAAAATTAGGGTTTGGGTTAAAATTAGGGTTTGGGTCAAAATTAGGGTTTGTTAAATTAGGGTTTGGGTTTAATTAGGGTTTGGGTTAAAATTAGGGTTTGGGTTAAAATTGGTTTAAATTAGGGTTTGGTTAAAATTAGGGTTTTGGGTAAAATTAGGGTTTGGGTTAAAATTTGGGTTTGGTAAAGGTTTTGGGTCAAAATTAGGGTTTGGGTTAAAATTAGGGTTTGGGTTAAATTAGGGTTTGGAAATTAGGTTTTGGTCAAAATTAGGGTTTGGGTTAAAATTAGGGTTTGGGTTTAATTAGGTTTTGGTTAAAATTGGGTTTGGGTCAAAATTAGGGTTTGGTTTAAATTAGGTTTGGTTTAATTAGGGTTTGGTTAAAATGGTTAAAATTAGGGTTTGGGTTAAAATTAGGGTTTGGTTAAAATTAGGGTTTGGGTTAAAATTAGGGTTTTGGGTTAAAATTAGGGTTTGGTTAAAATTAGGGTTTGTTAAAATTAGGGTTTGGGTTAAATTAGGGTTTGGGTTAAAATTAGGGTTTTGGGTTAAAATTAGGGTTTGGTTTAAATTAGGGTTTTGGGTCAAATTAGGGTTTGGTAATTGGTTTGGTTAAAATTAGGGTTTGGGTTAAAATTAGGGTTTGGTATTGGGTTTTGGGTTAAAATTAGGGTTTTGGGTCAAAATTAGGGTTTGTTTAATTAGGGTTTGGAAATTAGGGTTTGGGTTAAAATTAGGGTTTGTAAAATTAGGGTTTGGTTAAAATTAGGGTTTTGGTCAAAATTAGGGTTTGGTCAAAATTAGGGTTTGGTTAATTATTGGTTAAAAGGTTTGGGTTAAAATTAGGGTTTTGGTTAAAATTAGGTTTTGGGTTAAAATTAGGGTTTGGTTTAATTAGGGTTTGGGTTAAAATTAGGGTTTTGGGTTAAAATTAGGGTTTGGGTTAAAATTAGGGTTTGGGTTAAATTAGGGTTTGGGTTAAAATTAGGGTTTGGGTCAAAATTAGGGTTGGGTTAAATTTGGGTTTTGAGTTAAAATGGGTTTTGGGTCAAAATTAGGGTTTTAGGTTTTCAAAATTAGGGTTTGAATTAGGGTTTTGGGTCAAAATTAGGTTTGGGTTAAAATTAGGTTTGGGTTAAAATTAGGGTTTGGGTTAAAATTAGGGTTTGGTTAAATTAGGGTTTTGGGTCAAAATAGGGTTTTGTTAAATTAGGGTTTGGTTAAAATTTGGGTTTGGGTCAAAATTAGGTTTTGGGTTAAAATTAGGGTTTTGGGTTAAAATTAGGGTTTGGGTTAAAAATTGGTTAAAATTAGGGTTTGGGTTAAAATTAGGGTTTTGGTCAAAATTAGGGTTTGGGTCAAAATTAGGTTTGGGTTTGAATTAGGGTTTGAGTTAAAATTTTGGTTAAAATTAGGGTTTTGTTAAAATTAGGGTTTGGGTAAAATTAGGTTTGGTTAAAATTAGGGTTTGGTTTTGGGTTTGGGTTAAAATTGGGTTTTGGGTCAAAATTAGGGTTTGTAAATTAGGGTTTGGGTTAAAATTAGGGTTTGGGTTAAAATTAGGGTTTGGTTAAAATTTGGGTTTGGGTCAAATTAGGGTTTGGGTTAAAATTAGGGTTTTTTTATTTGGGTTTAATTAGGGTTTGATTAAAATAGGGTTTGGGTCAAAATTAGGTTTGTTATTGGTTGAAATTAGGGTTTGGGTCAAAATTAGGGTTTTGGTTAAAATTAGGGTTTGGGTTAAAATTAGGGTTTGAGTTAAAATTAGGGTTTTGGGTCAAAATTAGGGTTTGGGTTAAAATTAGGGTTTTGGTTAAAATTAGGGTTTGGGTTAAAATTAGGGTTTGGGTTAAAATTAGGGTTTGGGTTAAAATTAGGGTTTGTTAATTGGTTTGGTCAAATTAGGGTTTTGGTCAAAATTAGAGTTTGGGTTTGAATTAGGTTTGAGTTAAAATTGGTTTTGGGTTAAAATTAGGGTTTGGGTTAAAATTAGGGTTTTGGGTTAAAATTAGGGTTTAGGTTTGAATTAGGGTTTGGTTAAAATAGGGTTTTAATAGGTTTGGTTAAATTAGGGTTTGGGTTAAAATTAGGGTTTGGTTAAAATTGGGTTTTGGTAAATTGGGTTTGGGTCAAAATTAGGGTTTGGGTTTAATTAGGGTTTGGTTAAAATAGGGTTTGGGTTAAAATTAGGGTTTGGTTAATTAGTTTGTTAGTTTAGGTTAAAATTAGGGTTTGGGTTAAAATTAGGGTTTTGGGTCAAAATTAGGGTTTGGGTTAAAATTGGGTTTGGGTTAAAATTGGGTTTGGTTAAAATGGGTTTGGGTCAAAATTAGGGTTTGGTTAAAATTAGGGTTTGTTAATTAGGGTTTTGGGTCAAAATTAGGTTTGGGTTAAAATTGGGTTTGGGTTAAAATTGGGTTTGGGTTAAAATTGGGTTTTGGTCAAAATTAGGGTTTTGGGTCAAAATTAGGGTTTGGGTTAAATTAGGGTTTGGGTTAAAATAGGGTTGAATTAGGGTTTTGGGTTAAAATTAGGGTTTGGTCAAAATTAGGTTGGTTAAAATTAGGGTTTGGGTTAAATTAGGTTTGAGTTAAAATAGGGTTTGGAAAATTAGGGTTTGGTCAAAATTAGGGTTTGGGTTTATAGGGTTTATTGAATTAGGGTTTGGTTAAAATTAGGGTTTTGGGTTAAAATTTGGGTTTTGGGTCCAAATTAGAGCTTTGGGTTAAAATTTGGGTTTTTGGTTAAAATTTGGGTTTTGGGTCAAAATTAGAGAGTTGGGTAAAAATTAGGGTTTTGGGTCAAAATTAGAGTTTGGGGTTTGAAATAGGGTTGACTTAAAAATAAGGTTTTGGGTCAAAAATAGGGTTAGAATTAGGGTTTTGGGTCAAAATTAGCATTTGGGGTTTGAATTAGAGTTTTGAGTTAAAAATAGGGTTTTGGGTCATAAATAGGGTTAGAATTAGGGTTTTGGGTTAAAATTAGGGTTTTGGGTCAAAATTAGGGCTTAGGGTTAGAATTTGGGTGTTGAGTTAAAAATGGGGTTTTCGGTCAAAATTAGGGTTTAGGGTCAAAATTCGGGTTTGAATTAGGGTTTTGGGTCAAAATTAGAGCTTTGGGTTAAAATTTGGGTTTTGGGTTAAAATTTGGGTTTTTGGTCCAAATTAGGGTTTTGGGTCAAAATTAGCGTTTGGGATTTGAATTAGGGTTTTGAGTTAAAAATAGGGTTAGAATTAGGGTTTTGGGTTAAAATTAGGGTTTCGGGTCAAAATTAGGGTTTCGGGTCAAAATTAGGGCTTAGGGTTAGAATTAGGGTTTTGAGTTAAAAATAGGGTTTTGTGTCAAGATTAGGGTTTTGGGTTTTTGGTTAAAATTTGGGTTTTGGGTCCAAATTAGGGTTTTGGGTCAAAATTAGAGCTTTGGGTTAAAATTAGGGTTTTGGGTTAAAATTTGGGTTTTTGGTCCAAATTAGGGTTTTGGGTCAAAATTAGAGTTTGGGGTTTGAAATAGGGTTGACTTAAAAATAAGGTTTTGGGTCAAAAATAGGGTTAGAATTAGGGTTTCGGGTCAAAATTAGGGTTTTGGGTCAAAACTAGGGCTTAGGGTTAGAATTTGGGTTTTGAGTTAAAAATGGCTTTTGGGTCAAAATTAGGGTTTTGGGTCAAATTTAGGGTTTAGGTTCAAAATTAGGGTTTTGGGTCAAAATTAGAGCTTTGGGGTTAAAATTAGGGTTTTCGGTTAAAATTTGGGTTTTTGGTCCAAATTAGGGTTTTGGGTCAAAATTAGCGTTTGGGGTTTGAGTTAAAAATGGGGTTTTGGTCAAAATTAGGGTTTTGGGTCAAATTTAGGGTTTAGGGTCAAAATTAGGGTTTCATGTCAAAATTATGGTTTTGGGTCAAAATTAGGGTTTTGGTTCTATATTAGGGTTTAAATTAGGGTTTTCGGTCAAAATTAGAGCTTTGGGTTAAAAATAGAGTTTTGGTTTAAAATTTGCGTTTGGGGTTTGAATTAGTGTTTTGATTTAAAAATAGGGTTTTGGGTCATAAATAGGGTTAGAATTAGGGTTTCGGGTCAAAATTAGGGTTTTGGGTCAAAATTTGGGCTTAGGGTTAGAATTTGGGTTTTGAGTTAAAAATTGGGTTTTGTGTCAAAATTAGGGTTTAGGGTCAATATTAGGGTATGAATTAGGGTTTTCGGTCAAAATTAGGGTTTTGGGTCAAAATTAGAGTTTGGGGTTTGAATTAGGGTTTTGAGTTAAAAATAGGGTTTTGGGTCAAAAGGGTCAAAAATAGGGTTAGAATTAGGGTTTCGGGTTAAAATTAGGGTTTTGGGTCAAAATTAGGGCTTAGGGTTAGAATTTGGGTTTTGAGTTAAAAAAATGGGTTTTGGGTCAAAATTAGGGTCTTGGGTGAAATTTAGGGTTTATGGTCAAAATTAGGGTTTGAATTAGGGTTTTCGGTCAAAATTAGGGTTTTTGGTCCAAATTAGGGTTTAGTGTCAAAATTAGGGTTTGATTTAGGGTTTTGGGTCAAAATTAGAGCTTTGGGTTAAAATTTGGGATTTGGGTTAAAATTTGGGTTTTGGGTCAAAATTAGCGTTTGGGGTTTGAATTAGAGTTGTGTTAAAAAAAGGGTTTTGTATAAAATAGTTTAAAATTGGTTTAAAGGTTGTAAAGGTAGGTAAGGTGGTAAATGGTGTAAAAAGGGTTTTGGGTCAAATTTAAGGTTTAGGGTCAAAATTAGGGTTTGAATTAGGTTTTTGGGTCAAAATTAGAGCTTTGGGGTTAAAATTAGGGTTTTGGGTTAAAATTAGGGTTTTGGGTCAAAATTAGGGTTTCATATCAAAATTATGGTTTTGGGTCAAAATTAGGGTTTTGGTTCAATATTAGGGTTTAAATTAGGGTTTTCGGTCAAAATTAGAGCTTTGGGTTAAAATTAGAGTTTTGGTTTAAAATTTGGATTTTGGGTCAAAATTTGCGTTTGGGGTTTGAATTAGTGTTTTGATTTAAAAATAGGGTTTTGGGTCATAAATAGGGTTAGAGTTAGGGTTTCGGGTCAAAATTAGGGTTTTGGGTCAAAATTTGGGCTTAGGGTTAGAATTAGAGCTTTGGGTCAAAATTAGGGTTTTGGGTTTTTGGTTAGGGTTTAGGGTCAATATTAGGGTATGAATTAGGGTTTTCGGTCAAAATTAGGGTTTGGGGTTTGAATTAGGGTTTTGAGTTAAAAATAGGGTTTTGGGTCAAAAGGGTCAAAAATAGGGTTAGAATTAGGGTTTCGGGTTAAAATTAGGGTTTTGGGTCAAAATTAGGGCTTAGGGTTAGAATTGGGGTTTTGAGTTAAAAAAATGGGTTTTGGGTCAAAATTAGGGTCTTGGGTGAAATTTAGGGTTTATGGTCAAAATTAGGGTTTGAATTAGGGTTTTCGGTCAAAATTAGGGTTTTGGGTTAAAATTTGGGTTTTGGGTTAAAATTAGGGTTTTTGGTCCAAATTAGGGTTTTGGGTCAAAATTAGCGTTTGGGGTTTGAATTAGGGTTGTGTTAAAAATAGGGTTTTGGGTCAAAAATAGGGTTAGAATTAGGGTTTTGGGTTAAAATTAGGGTTTGGGTTAAATTTTTGGTATTGGGAATTTGGGTTTGAGTTAAAATAGGTTGGGAAAATTGTAGTCAAAATTAGGTTTAATTTGGGTTTTTGGTTAAAATTTGGGTTTTTGGTCCAAATTAGGGTTTCGGGTCAAAATTAGGGCTTAGGGTTAGAATTAGCGTTTGGGGTCAAAATTAGAGCTTTGGGTTAAAATTTGGGTTTTTGGTTAAAATTAGAGCTTTGGGTTAAAATTTGGGTTTTTGGTTAAAATTTGGGTTTTGGGTCCAAATTAGGGTTGTAAATTAGTTAAAATTAGGGTTTGGGTTAAAATTAGGGTTTGGAAATTAGGGTTTTGGGTCAAAATTAGGGTTTGGGTTAAATTTGGGTTTGAGTTAAAAATGGGGTTTGGTTAAAATTAGGGTTTTGGGTCAATTTAGGTTTAGGGTCAAAATTAGGGTTGAATTAGGGTTAAAATTACGGTTTTGGGTCAAAATTAGGGATTTGGGTTAAAATTTGGGTTTTGGGTCAAAATTAGCGTTTGGGGTTTGAATTAGGGTTTTGAGTTAAAAATAGGGTTTTGGGTCAAAATTAGGGTTTCGGGTCAAAATTAGCATTTGGGGTTTGAATTAGGGTTTTGAGTTAAAAATAGGGTTAGAAATAAGGGTTTTTGGTCAAAATTAGGGTTCTGGGTTAAAATTTGGGTTTTTGGTCCAAATTTAGGGTTTTGGGTCAAAATTAGCATTTGGGGTTTGAATTAGAGTTTTGAGTTAAAAATAGGGTTTTGGGTCATAAATAGGGTTAGAATTAGGGTTTTGGGTTAAAATTAGGGTTTCGGTTCAAAATTAGGGTTTGTGTTAGGGTTAGAATTTGGGTGTTGAGTTAAAAATGGGGTTTTCGGTCAAAATTAGGGTTTAGGGTCAAAATTCGGGTTTGAATTAGGGTTTTGGGTCAAAATTAGAGCTTTGGGTTAAAATTTGGGTTTTGGGTTAAAATTTGGGTTTTTGGTCCAAATTAGGGTTTTGGGTCAAAATTAGCGTTTGGGATTTGAATTAGGGTTTTGAGTTAAAAATAGGGTTTAATAGGGTTTTAAAATTAGGGTTTGGGTTAAAATTAGGGTTTGGTAAAATTAGGGTTTTGGGTTAAAATTAGGGTTTTGGGTTAGAATTAGGGTTTCGGGTTAAAATTAGGGTTTTGGGTCAAAATTAGGGTCTTGGGTGAAATTTAGGGTTTATGGTCAAAATTAGGGTTTGAATTAGGGTTTTCGGTCAAAATTAGGGTTTTGGGTTAAAATTTAGGTTTTGGGTTAAAATTTGGGTTTTGGGTTAAAATTAGGGTTTTTGGTCCAAATTAGGGTTTTGGGTCAAAATTAGCGTTTGGGGTTTGAATTAGGGTTTGGGTTAAAATTGGGTTTTGGTTAAAATTAGGGTTTTGGTTAATTGGGTTAAATTAGGGTTTTGGGTCAAAATTAGGTTTGGGTTAGAATTAGGGTTTTGAGTTAAAATTGGGTTTGGGTCAAAATTAGGGTTTGGTAAAATTAGGGTTTGGGTTAAAATTAGGGTTTGGGTTAAAATTAGGGTTTGGGTTAAAGGGTTTGGGTTAAAATTAGGGTTTGGGTTAAAATTAGGGTTTGGTAAATTGGGTTTGGTTAAAATTAGGGTTTGGTTAAAATTAGGGTTTGGTTAAAATTAGGGTTTTGGGTTAAAATTAGGGTTTAATTAGGTTTGGGTTAAAATTAGGGTTTGGTTAAAATTAGGGTTTAAATTAGGGTTTTGGTAAAATTAGGGTTTGGTTAAAATTAGGGTTTGGTTAAATTAGGGTTTTCAAAATTAGGGTTTGGGGTTTAATTAGGGTTTGAGTTAAAATGGGTTTGGGTCAAAATAGTTAGGTTGTTAAAATTAGGGTTTGTTAAATTAGGGTTTGGGTTAAAATTAGGGTTTGGGTTAAAATTAGGTTTGGGTTAAAATTAGGGTTTGGTTAAAATTGGGTTTTGGGTTAAAATTTGGGTTTGGTTAAATTAGTTTGGGTTAATTAGGGTTTGGGTTAAAATTAGGGTTTGGTTAAAATTGGTTTTGGGTTAAAATTAGGGTTTGGTTAAAATTAGGGTTTGGGTCAAAATTAGGGTTTGTTAAATTAGGGTTTGGTTAAAATTAGGTTTGGGTTAAAATTAGGGTTAAAATTAGGGTTTTGGTCAAAATTAGGGTTTGGGTTAAATTAGGGTTTGGGTTAAAATTAGGGTTTGGGTTAAAATTAGGGTTTGGTCAAATTAGGGTTTGGGTTAAAATTAGGGTTTTGGGTTAAAATTTTAGGGTTTGGTTAAAATTAGGGTTTGGTTAAAATTAGGGTTTGGGTTAAAATTAGGGTTTTGGTTAAAATTTGGGTTTGAATTAGGGTTTGGGTTAAAATTAGGGTTTGGGTTAAAATTAGGGTTTGGTAAAATTAGGGTTTGGGTTAAAATTAGGGTTTGGGTTAAAATTAGGGTTTGGGTTAAAATTGTTTTTAAATTAGGGTTTGGGTTAAAATTAGGGTTTTGGGTCAAAATTAGGGTTTGGGTTAAAATTAGGGTTTTGGGTTAAAATTAGGGTTTGGGTTTGGGTTAAATTAGGTTTGGGTTAAAATTAGGGTTTGGGTCAAAATTAGGGTTTGGTTTTAGTTTGTTTTGTTAAAATTAGGGTTTGGTTAAAATTAGGGTTTGGGTTAAAATTAGGGTTTGGTTAAAATTAGGGTTTGGTTAAAATTAGGGTTTGGTTAAAATTAGGGTTTTGGGTTAAAATTAGGGTTTGGGTTAAAATTTGTTGTTTAAATTAGGGTTTGGGTTAAAATTAGGGTTTGGTTAAAATTTGGGTTTTGTTAAAATTAGGTTTGGTTAAAATTAGGTTTGTTAATTAGGGTTTGGGTTAAAATTAGGGTTTGGGTTAAAATTAGGGTTTGGGTTAAAATTAGGGTTTGGGTTAAAATGTTTTGGTTTTAAAATTAGGGTTTGGGTTAAAATTGGGTTTGGTTAAAATTAGGGTTTGGGTTAAAATTAGGGTTTTGGGTAAAGGTTTGGGTTAAAATTTGGGGTTAAAATTAGGGTTTGGGTTAAAATTAGGGTTTGGGTTAAAATTAGGTTTTGGTTAAAATTAGGGTTTGGTCAAAATTAGGGTTTGGGTTAAAATTAGGGTTTGGGTTTAAATTAGGGTTTTGGGTCAAAATTAGGGTTTTGGTTTAAAATTTGGGTTTTGGTTAAAATTAGGGTTTGGGGTCAAAATTAGGGTTTTGGGTTAAAATTAGGGTTTGGTTAAAATTAGGGTTTGGGTTAAAATTAGGGTTTGGATTAAAATTAGGGTTTTGGGTCAAATTTAGGGTTTTGGGTCAAAATTAGGTTTTGGGTTTGAATTAGGGTTTGAGTTAAAAATAGGGTTTTGGTCAAAATTAGGTTTGTTAAAATTAGGGTTTGGGTTAAAATTAGGGTTTGGGTTAAATTAGGGTTTGGGTCAAAATTAGGGTTTTGGGTTAAAATTGGGTTTGAGTTAAAATAGGGTTTGGGTCAAAATTAGGGTTTGTAAAATTAGGGTTTTGGGTTAAAATTAGGGTTTGGTAAATTAGGGTTTGGTTAAAATTAGGGTTTGGGTTAAAATTAGGGTTTGGGTTAAAATTAGGGTTTTGGTTAAATTAGGGTTTGGTCAAAATTAGGGTTTGGGTTAAAATTAGGGTTTGGGTTAAAATTAGGTTTGGGTCAAAATTAGGGTTTGGGTTAAAATTAGGGTTTGGTTAAAATTAGGGTTTTGGGTTAAAATTGGTTTAGTTAAAATTAGGGTTTGGGTTAAAATTAGGGTTTGGGTTAAAATTAGGGTTTGGGTTAAAATTAGGGTTTGGGTTGAATTAGGGTTTTGGTCAAAATTAGGGTTTGGGTTTTAGGGTTTGTTAAAATTAGGGTTTGTAAAATTAGGGTTTGGTTAAAATTAGGGTTTGGGTTAAAATTAGGGTTTGGTTAAAATTAGGGTTTGGTCAAAATTAGGGTTTTGGGTCAAAATTAGGGTTTGGGTTTGAATTAGGGTTTGGTTAAAATAGGGTTTTAAATTAGGGTTTGTTAAAATTAGGGTTTGGGTTAAAATTAGGGTTTTGGGTCAAAATTAGGGTTTTGGGTTAAAATTAGGGTTTTGGGTTTAAAATTAGGGTTTGGTTAAAATTAGGGTTTTGGGTCAAATTAGGTTTAGGGTTTGTAATTAGGGTTTTGGGTTAAAATTAGGGTTTTGGGTTAAAATTAGGGTTTGGTTTAAAATTAGGGTTTTGGTTAAAATTAGGGTTTTGGTCAAAATTAGGGTTTTGGGTTAAAATTAGGGTTTTGGTTAAAATTAGGGTTTTGGTTAAAATTAGGTTTGGGTTAAAATTAGGGTTTGGGTTAAAATTTGGGTTTGGGTCAAAATTAGGGTTTGGGTTAAAATTAGGTTTTGGGTTAAAATTAGGTTTTGGGTCAAAATTAGGGTTTGGTTAAATTAGGGTTTGGTTAAAAGTTTTAAAATAGGGTTTGGGTAAAATTAGGGTTTGTTAAAATTAGGGTTTGGGTTAAATGTTTGGGTTAAATTTGGGTTTTGGGTTAAAATTAGGGTTTGTTAAAATTAGGGTTTGTAAAATTAGGGTTTTGGGTCAAAATTGGGTTAAATTAGGGTTTGGTTAAAATTAGGGTTTGGGTCAAAATTAGGGTTTGGGTTAATTAGGGTTTGTTAAAATAGGGTTTGTTAAAATTAGGTTTTGTAAAATTAGGGTTTTGGTCAAAATTAGTTTGGTTTAATTAGGGTTTGAGTTAAAATTAGGGTTTGGTTAAATTAGGGTTTGGTTAAAATTAGGGTTTGGTTAAAATTAGGGTTTGGGTAAAATTAGGGTTTGGGTTAAAATTAGGGTTTGGTTAAAATTAGGGTTTTGGGTTAAAATTAGGGTTTGGTTAAAATTAGGGTTTGGGTTAAAATTAGGGTTTGGTTAAAATTAGGGTTTTGGGTCAAAATTAGGGTTTGTATTAGGGTTTGGGTTAAAATTAGGGTTTTGGGTTAAAATTAGGTTTTGGTTAAAATTTTTGGTTTTAGGGTTTTGGGTTAAATTGGGTTTGGTTAAAATTAGGGTTTGTCAAAATTAGGGTTTGGTTAAATTAGGGTTTTGGGTTAAAATTGGGTTTGGTTAAAATTTGGGTTTGGGTCAAATTAGGGTTTGGTTAATTATTTGTAATAGTTTTAAAATTAGGGTTTGGGTTAAAATTAGGGTTTGGTTAAAATTAGTTTGTTGAATTAGGGTTTGGTTAAAAATAGGGTTTGGGTCAAAATTAGGGTTTTTAAAATTAGGGTTTTGGGTTAAAATTAGGGTTTTGGGTTAAAATTAGGGTTTTGGGTTAAAATTAGGGTTTGGGTTAAAATTAGGGTTTGGGTTAAAATGGTTTGGGTTAAAATTAGGGTTTTGGTTAAATTTGGGTTTTGGGTCAAAATTAGGGTTTGGTAATTTGTTGGTTAAAATTAGGGTTTGGGTTAAAATTAGGGTTTTGGGTCAAATTAGGGTTTTGGGTAAAATTAGGGTTTAGGTTTAGGTTTTGGGTCAAAATTAGGGTTTTGGTTCAATATTAGGGTTAAATTAGGGTTTTGGTCAAAATTAGAGCTTTCGGTCAAAATTAGGGTTTTGGGTTAAAATTTGGGTTGTGGGTCAAAATTTGCGTTTGGGGTTTGAATTAGTGTTTTGATTTAAAAATAGGGTTTTGGGTCATAAATAGTGTTAGAATTAGGGTTTCGGGTCAAAATTAGGGTTTTGGGTCAAAATTTGGGCTTAGGGTTAGAATTTGGGTTTTGAGTTAAAAATATGGTTTTTTGTAAAAATTAGGGTTTATGGTAAATATTTGGGTTGAATTAGGGTTTTCGGTCAAAATTAGGGTTTTGGGTCAAAATTTGTGTTTGGGGTTTGAATTAAGGTTTTGAGTTAAAAATAGGGTTTTGGGTCAAAAATAGGGTTAGAATTAGGGTTTTGGGTCAAAATTAGTGTTTTGGGTCAAAATTAGGGCTTAGGGTTAGAATTTGGGTTTTGAGTTAAAAAAATGGGTTTTGGGTCAAAATTAGGGTCTTGGGTGAAATTTAGGGTTTATGGTCAAAATTAGGGTTTGAATTAGGGTTTTGGGTCAAAATTAGGGTTTTGGGTTAAAATTTGGGTTTTGGGTTAAAATTAGGGTTTTTGGTCCAAATTAGGGTTTTGAGTCAAAATTAGCGGTTGATTTAGGGTTTTGGGTCAAATTAGGTTTGGGTTAAAATTTGGGTTTGGGTTAAAATTTGGGTTTTGGGTCAAAATTAGCGTTTGGGGTTTGAATTAGAGTTTGAGTTAAAAATAGGGTTTGGGTCAAAATAGGGTTAGAATTAGGGTTTTGGGTTAAAATTAGGGTTTGTCAAAATTTAGGGTTTTGGGTCAAAATTAGGGCTTAGGGTTAGAATTTGGGTTTGAGTTAAAAATGGTTTGGGTCAAAATTAGGGTTTTGGGTCAAATTTAGGTTTAGGGTCAAAATTAGGGTTTGAATTAGGGTTTGGGTTAAAATTAGGGTTTTGGGGTTAAAATTTGGGTTTTGGGTCAAAATTAGGGTTTTGGGTTAAAATTAGGGTTTTAGGTTTAAATTAGGGTTTCGGGTCAAAATTAGGGTTTTGATTCAAAATTACGGCTTAGGGTTAGAATTAGGGTTTAGGGTCAAAGTTAGAGCTTTGGGTTAAAATTAGGGTTTTGGGTTAAAATTAGGGTTTTGGGTCAAAATTAGCGTTTGGGGTTTGAATTAGTGTTTTGATTTAAAAATAGGGTTTTGGGTCATAAATAGTGTTAGA
>JAUPTC010000667.1:20000-39499 GCA_030762895.1 Sophora flavescens | reverse complement strand
CGGAGGAAGACACGAGCGAAAAGGAAGAGCCAGAACCGAAGTATGTCCCTCCACCACCGTACCAACCCCCGATACCTTTCCCACAAAGGTTGGTCAGGAAAAAGCAAGTAGATGTGGAGACTAAAATACCTACTAAACTGAAAGACCCAGGTAGTTTCTCCATCGCTTGCTCGATTGAACAAGTGCAAATAGACCAAGCCTTATGTGACTTAGGGGCTAGCACGAGCTTGATGTCCCTCACTATCATGGAAAGGTTGGGAAGCAAAGAGTTGAGACCATTCAAATTCCCCTTACAATTTGCGGATGGCTCAACTAGGACTCCTCTAGGCATGCTAGAGAATGTTCCTGTAAAGGTAGGGAAATTCTTCATCCCTACCGACTTCCTGGTATTGGACATGAAAGGGAATTCCAAATTCCCCATCATTTTAGGAAGGCCATTCTTGGCAACCGCTGGAGCAGTAATAGATGTAAGGAATGGTAAACTCTCTCTAACTGTAGAGGAAGGTAGGGTAGATTTTCAATTGATTAACTCTTATAATAACCCTTCTTTTGAGAGCCATGTGTGCAGAATAGATGTAACGTCTCCAGTGGTAAAAGAAGAGCTGAACATGGAAGCAACTCCGAAGATATGCATGTCTAATGATGCACCCAGCAGTGATGGAATTGGAGTTGCTGTCCATACTGAAACAAAACTTCCGCCGGGAGGAAGAAAGGCTAGGAAGCTCCGAGAGAAAAGAGCGAAGCGGAAGCATTATTGGCCGTATGAGCAGAAACGACTATTTGAAGGAGCTCCATGGAAGAAAAGTGTTCCGGCACTTCTACGCCCAAAATGACCCGGTTGATTTAAGGAAGTATGGTCAAGCTTAAGACCATAAATAAGCGCTTCTTGGGAGGCAACCCAAGTTTTCTTTCCCCTTTTCCTTTTGTTTTTGAATTAACCTCTTGAATAATTTGAGAAGATCAAGAGGCAAAAATATCATTAATAGGTTTGTCTAGTGTTTTCAGGTTGAGAAAGAGAAGAAGAGCATAAAAAAGATAAAGTCAGAGGCCATCACGCCCTGGCCGTGACAGTGGTCACGACCGTGATGAACTAATACTAGAGCACAGAAAGGATCACGGCCTAGCCGTGACAACCATCACGGGCTTGATGAGTAGGATGCCAAGATCAGAGAGCATCACGGCCTAGCAGTGATGTAGATCACGGCCGTGACAGGGCAACTCCTGAGGACCAGAAATGATCATGGCCTGCCCGTGATGAGCCTCCCGGCCGTGATAAAATTTCCACCCAAGTTTTAACTGGAATGTGAAGCCAACACCCGCTACCGACTCGGTAAGTTGTTCCATTTTTCTCCTCTCTCCGACTTGATTATTTACATTGGAGACAATGTAAGTAATCAAGCTTGGGGTAGGGGTATTTATTTTTGCATTGTTGCATTCATATTGCATTCACATAGGCATAGATTGGTATGCTCACATTCTCTAGATTGCCCCTCACTTAGAACATGCATCCGATTGTGAGAACTTGGAGCCAAATGAAATGAGATAGTGAATTTTGAACCCAATTTTTCATTATTCTTGTGATATGGCTAAAAATAAAAATTCTTGAGATAGTCATTTGATAGTTGATAATTAGCATTTGGTTCCTTAAACTTGTGTTCCTCACTGATTTTTGAACTACTAAATGTAAGACTTTGAGCCAAAAGGGGTATTCACTAAATCTACCCCATTTCTTGCGATAGAGTGTTGTAATTCCTCTTGGACTGTATTTTCTAGAACTTTACTTGAAACCATTTCAAAACTTAAAAATTTCTGAAAACAATTTTTGGAAATGATTGAGGCACTAGGTATTTTTCCGGCCTCCCGAGCTTTGAATGATAAATGCTACCCTTTAGTTGCCCAATTTTGAGCCTAAAGATAAAATACTTTTCTTGGTACCATGAATTAATTTGATAAATAATGCTTGGTATGGCACCTTTTAAAGTATTACAAAAAGGGTAATTGGTAGTTGGAAAAAGTGGGATAAAAAAAAATTAGGAAGTAATTTCTCTTGAGCTATAAATCTCCCCTTCTCCAAACAAATAAAAATGAAATAAACAGGAAAAAATTGGAGAAGAGGATGACAAAGAAAGTGAGAAAAGAAAAGAAAAGAAAGAAAAAAAATATATAGAAGGAAGAAAGGTGGAAAAGTAAACCAAAGCCCAAAAAGGGGTATTTTAGAAGGTGTCATACTTTGTAATGTTTGATAATCTGTCTAGCCTTCTTGAAATTCCCTTTCCTTGATTTTCCCACCTAACAATAAATCCCATGGCCACATTACAACCAAAGGAAAAGACCTCTTGATTCTTAAGTATTTTCATTAATAAAGTGGAGATTTGGTTAATAGTCAAGCCTATGGTAAAATACTTTCCTTGAGGAAATGGAGTGAATTGTCATAAACCCTAAAACACTTGAGTGAGGTGAGACGAGTGCCCAAATCAGTGAAAACATGAACTTGAAGAACCTAAGCTTCTAATTGGACTTGAAATTGATTTTCTCTTAAGTGCTTATTGAATATGCCTATCACTTGGATTAGCTTCTAGGGTTCTTGGTTCACTATCCATGTTTTAATTGATTTATCTTATGGCCTGAGTAATTGCTTGAGGACAAGCAAAGTTTTAAGCTTGGGGTGATTTGATGAGTGTGATTCCACATCATCTTTGTCTATCATTTTGCATGCATTTTCATGTAGTTTAGGCATATTTTTATTAGATTTTAGGTTAATTTTCCTTTGGAACGGGTAAGGCGGTTTTCGTGTGTTGTTTTGCAGATATCAAGGGAAAATTGCTCAAGATCAACCATGATGAAGTTTGGATGAAGATGGAGCTTTAAAACTGAAGAAAATGAGCCAAACAGAGCCTATCACGGCCTAGCCGTGATGCCCATCACGGCCATGATCGAGCAAACTGAAAAAGAAGAAAGGCTGAAGTCAGAGTCTGTCACGGCCTAGCCGTAATAGCCATCACGGCCGTGACCCAAAACCACCACAAGTCAGAGCACATCACGGCCCAGCCGTGAAATTCATCACGGGCCATGAAAGGAAGGCTCGCGTCGCGAGCAACATTTCGCGTCGCGATAGACCGAATTTTCCAAAAGTGCCAGAGGCAGAGATCGTCACGGCCTGGCCGTGATGGCCATCACGGCCATGACGCGCATTACTTGGACCTGAAGAAACCGAAATAGATCAGATTTTGAGTTGGTTTGGGACTCTAACTTCCCAATTTCTATAAATAAGGATCAAGGCATCAGATCATATACACATTGAATGAGGAGGATCACATCCATAACAACAAAGACTTAGGCATAGATCTCTCTTCTCCTCTTCTCTTCTCTTCTCTGATTTTTGTATTTTCTATTATGTTGTCAACCCAGCTTGTCATCTCCATGGCAAGACTGGAGTAGTAGCTTAGTTTCTAGGGACTAGGGCTCTGCCCGAGTTTTGTAAATGTTGTTGATTTGATGTAAAATCGTTGTTGATTTCATTATTTTTTTAGATCTGATTTCTAGTGTGTTAATCACTCATAAATTTCGGCAACCGTTTACCGTTTATTTGCGTGACGTAGACGTTCTAAGGAGGAACCTAGCGGTGAACTTAGAATTTCTAGGGTGTTTCACTCGTAAAGCCCGACGGCCACTGGTTTGTGAGATGTGGATGATCTAAGGAGGAACCTAGCGGTGAACTTAGGTTATTTGCATGACTTAGACATTATAAGGAGGAACCTAGCGGTGAACTTAAGTGTCGGACCTATAGAAGTCAGACTTGGGACTGAAATCACGAGAGTTAGAAGCCGTCCCTCGAGGAGCAACGAGTTGTCACGGAACGCAAAGGGTCCAATCTGGGATCGACTACCACGAGAGTAGGGGTCGGGTCAATTGGGCACGGCTTTTGTAACCCGAGAGGGAGCTTAAGCTATCAGAGGATAAACTCGCCTTCAAGGCAATTTCGGTAATCAACAAAGGTAAATCAGATTAGCAACATAAACAGCCTCAAAGGTAACCCAAATCCCTAGGAATCCGTTTAAATCGAAAACCCCAAAAACATTTGTTTTCTGCTCATCTATCTTTTAATTTCGAATTCAAAATCCTTTTCACTCAAAACATAAAAATCCTTTTTACAAAGTCCAGATTCACTCATTTCGAAAACCGATTGCGATTCGAGAACACAGTCTCTGTGGGTTCGATATCTTTTATTACTTGACGGCAATCCGGTACACTTGCCGGAATCGCACGCGTGCGCCGCAGCGCACATCACGTATTTTCACAAAATGGGTTCTCGCGAAGCGAGCCCTACATTCGCGATGCGAAAGTTAATTTTCTGGCTGGTCACGGCCGTGATGTCTATTACCGGCAGGCCGTGACAGTCTCTGACCTTTGCCTTCTGCTCTGCTTGATCACGACCGTGATGGTCATCACGGCCAGGCCGTGATGGGCTCTGTTTGGCTCATATTCTTCACTTTTCAAGCTCTATTTCATCCAAGCTCCACCATGGCTGATTTTGATCATTTTTACATTGAATTCCTGCAAAACAACACCAAGAAACCGCTTCACCCGTTCCAAGGGAAAATCTAATAAAAACCAACTAAAGAATGCCTAATCTATATGAAAAATGCATGCAAATATGTACAGGAAACATCATGGAAAATCACACTATCAGTTTCCCCGTGTTGAGTCAAATTAAGCCGCAGGCTCCACTCCTGGTGGTGCCCTTCCGTCAATTCCTTTAAGTTTCAGCCTTGCGACCATACTCCCCCGGAACCCAAAGACTTTGATTTCTCATAAGGTGCCAATGGAGTCCTAAAAGCAACATCCGCCGATCCCTGGTCGGTATCGTTTATGGTTGAGACTAGGACGGTATTTGATCGTCTTCAAGCCCCCAACTTTCGTTCTTGATTAATGAAAACATCCTTGGCAAATGCTTTCGCAGTTGTTCATATTTCATAAATCCAAGAATTTCACCTCTGACTATGAAATACGAATGCCCCCGACTGTCCCTGTTAATCATTACTCCGATCTCGAAGGCCAACACAATAGGATCAGAATCCTGTGGTGTTATCCCATGCTAATGTAACCTGTAACATCCTAAATTTCTAATATAATTAATATGGTAAAAAAATATTAAGTTATAAAAAAAAAGTATAGTACAAATTTTGAAAAAAATAATTAAGAGGTTTAGTGTAAAGAATAGATAGTGTAATGATTTATTGAAATTACTCAACTATTATAAATAAAGAATATAAAATTTAAAAATAAATAAATAAATAAATATATGAAAATAGTATACTGGGCGTTAAGCCCAAAGTACAACTTATGACCTTTAAGTTCAAAAAAAGAAAAGAAAACAAAAAGACTCTCTCTCACTCTCAAAAGACTCACACCTCCCCTCTCTCTCCCTTTCGGTTCCCATCATCCCCAAACCATCTCCAAACGCCAACGCCAACGGTTCTATGTGTGGTGGCTCTATACGCAGTGGTTGTGACTTGCGAGACGTATGGCGGCTCACGGCGTCTGGACGACAGGAAACAGAGGTTGTAGATCTGGACAGAGACAGAACTGACGATGGTGGAGCTGGACAGTGCAGCAGCGGTTGGTTCCCAGGATTCGATGCTTCTTTGCCAAGAGATCTGGGAGTGAGGCCCAAGGAGTTGCAATTCTATGCAAGTGAAACGTATGATACTTTGAACTGCCATTATGTTCAACGGGAGACAAGGTGAGAGTATCGAACACCCAAAGAAAGAAGAATAGGAGGAAGTCGGTACGTGGTACTGAATAGGAGGCTCGCAGATCAGAAAATACTATCAAAAAGAACAAATTTTTTTAGTGAAGCACGAAATTTTGTTACCGCACCGACTGAGAACAGTGCCATTTTCGAAAATATTTTATAAAATTCTATTGTTGATCACTGGGATTTTATATCTCATTATAAGTTTTGTTTTCAGAGATCGAGGACACCGCCATAGAGGACCCAGAGACCCGAGGAGACATCTTCTCATCACTTAGTTGGTTAGTAATGCAGCATGGTTGAGGGTGCTGACGACGTTTTTTTTTTGTTTACGTATTGTTTTTCTCGGATTATAATTAGACGCCCGGTTTTGAGGCTTGTTGTTTTTCATTTATATTTATATCCATTACATGGATATTATATTACTATATCATTTAATATGAGGTATTTTCAGACTTTAAATATTTCTTTTAATTCTTCCTTATGAGATATATGTGTTAATTAAATGTTTTAAAGGATTTTTATTGATTTTATCTTGGGATTACTAATGTAACAAAGGGCGTTACATTTATGGTATCTGAGCAGTTCGATTCTAAATCGGACTGTGGTAGTGGGACTTTTTCAAAAAACAAAACTTGGGCGCATAGGATGCTTGTTAGAGTTGTAATTTTGCATTCTATTCTTTTGGATATTGGACTTGATCAACCCACTGTTTGATTGGTGGTATGCAGATTATGGCAGCAAACAGGCGAGGGAGAAATGACGCGCTTGCAGCGAGCAGACGAAGACTCTCCATCAGATGAGGGATAAGGGGGATGTGCTTAACGTGGTACCGGTTGCAGCTCCAGATCCACAGTACAGGGGTCTGTCAGAGTTCAGGAATAATAATCCACCAGCTTTTCGAGGGACCACCGATCCTATTGAGGCAGAGGAATGGTTACTGAAATTAGAGAAGATCTTCCGGGCCATTGGGTGCTCTGATACTCAGAAGGTGGATTTTGCCACCTATATGTTAGAGTCAGATGCAGAGCACTGGTGGAACTGTGCCAGGGGCGGGTTGCTTGTTTCGGGTACCCCTATCACGTGGGATAGATTCAAGGAGATATTTCTAGAGAAGTACTTTCCGCACAGTGTCGGGATACAGAAAGAGATGGAGTTTCTACATCTTCGTCGGGGGAGTATGATGGCGGCAAAATATGTGGCCAAGTTCGAAAGCCTTGCAAGGTTCTCCACACAGGTGAGGGATAATCCTGATGGTCCATGGAAAGCGATTAAGTTCGAGCAGGGTTTGAATCCAGAGCTGCAGAGCCTTATTGGGCTCCTAGAGATTCGAGACTACCCCACTTTAGTGAACAAGTGTAGGGTGGCGGAGTAGAATATGCAAGCTGTGCTGGCTGAGAGGTCAAAGGAGAAGAGTTTCAGTGACGGAAAGAGATTCCATGGGAAATGGGGTAATTTCCAGAAGAGCCTACGACCTGTGCCCACAATCACGAAGGGTAAGTGGTTTCAAGGTGCTCAAGGTGAAAGAGGGACTGCATGTTACAAGTGTGGGTGGCAGCATGGAGATCGTGTGTGCCCCGCAGCCCAAACCACTTGCCACCAATGCGGGAAGATGGGACACTTTGCTAGGATGTGCAAGTCAGGAGGACAATCTCAAACCAGATCATTGAACCACAGAAGGGTCTTTACCATCCAAGGAGAGGAGGTGAAGGAGTCCGACGGTTTGATTCAAGGTAAAGGCTTTATTAAAGGTCATGATGTTATCATATTGTTCGATTCGGGAGCAACGCATTCATTCATTTAATTTAAATGTGCTTAATTCTTAGAGTTACCTGTTATTAAACTGTCATATGATTTGTGTGTTTCTACTCCTTCTAAAGATAGATTGATTACTTCTTCTGTCTGCCTGCAATGTCTTTTATTGTGTCAAGACCTGACTTATATTGTTGATCTGATATGTTTATCTATGTCTGGTCTGGATATTATTTTGGGCATAGACTGGTTGTCTCGTAATAATGCTATTATTGATTGTGCTAGTCGAACTTTTTCTTTCAATCCACAGTCCATGTCCGTTGACTCTCCTAGGACGGAACACCTTATCTCTGCTGCCTCATGTCATAAGTGCTTAGTTGAGGGAGCTCGGGGATATATACTTCTATTTTTTTCTAAGATAGAGGCTGAGAGTGATATAGCGGCGTTGCCTATTGTGTGTGAGTTCCCAGATGTGTTTCCTACGGATGTCTCTAGTTTACCTCCAGATAGAGAGATTGAGTTTACCATAGATCTAGTACCTGGGAGTGGACCTGTATCAGTAGCACCCTATAGGATGGCACCTCTAGAGTTGAGCGAGCTCAAGAAACAGATAGAGGATATGTTACAAAAGGGGTTTATTAGGCCTAGTGTGTCACCTTGGGGAGCACCAGTGCTTCTAGTGAAGAAAAAGGATGGGAGCATGAGGTTGTGTGTTGACTATAGCCAACTATCAATAACAAATATCCCTTGCTTAGGATAGATGACCTCTTAGTTCAATTAAGGGGAGCGTCAGTGTTTTCCAAAATAGATCTAAGATCGGCATACCATCAAATTAGAGTTAGAAGCGAGGACATCCCTAAGACAGCCTTTAGGACAAGGTATGGGCACTATGAGTATGTAGTGATGCCCTTTGGTGTGACCAACACCCCTGCCGTTTTCATGGACTACATGAATCAGATCTTTAGGACCTTTTTGGACAGGTTTGTGGTGGTGTTCATAGATGATATTTTAATATACTCTAGGACACCAGAAGAACATGGAGAACACTTAAGGTTGGTGTTGCAGATCTTGAGGGACGAGCGTCTTTATGCCAAACCGGAGAAGTGTGAGTTTTGGCTAGACGAGGTAAAGTTTTTAGGACACACAATCTCAAAGGATGGTGTAGCGGTTGATTCCTCTAAATTTGATGCGGTGTTGGGATGGGAACAATCTAAGACAGTAACCGAAGTAAGAAGGTTCTTAGGCTTAGCTGGTTACTATAGGAAGTTAATAGGGGGATTCTCTAGACTAGCCTTACCTTTGACCCAGTTGACTAGGAAAGGGAAACCTTTCGTGTGGGACCAGGAGTGTGAGGACGGGTTCCAAGAGTTTAAGAGGAGATTGGTGTCATCACCGGTCTTAACTATACCAGATCCCTTAGTGAGTTTTGTGGTATAATACGACGCATCTAAGAATGGCTTGGGATGTGTCTTGATGCAGGAGGGCAAGGTAGTAGCATATGCCTCTAGGCAGCTTAGGCCACATGAGGGGAATTACCCTACCCATGACCTAGAGCTAGCAGCTGTGGATTTTACCCTTAAGATTTGGAGGCATTACCTTTATGGGGCGAAGTTTGAAGTTTTTAGTGACCATAAAAGCCTTAAATATTTGTTCGACCAGAAGGAGTTGAACATGAGACAACGAAGGTGGATGGAGTTCCTTAAGGACTATGACTTCGAGTTGAAGTACCATCCGGGAAAGGCCAATGTGGTGGCAGATGCTTTGAGTAGGAAATCCCTACACGTGTCGAGCTTGATGGTGCAAGAGCTGAACCTCATGGAAGAGTTTAGGGACATGAATCTGGAGGTGTTGGATGTGTCCTTAAATGTCTTAAGTTTGAAGTTGAATAGGTTGGAAATTAATAGAGACCTTAGAGATGGGGTTAGGCGGGAAAAACTTTTAGACCAGAAGTTGCAGTCTCCGTTGGGACAAGAGGGTTATGAGTTGTCTGTTGATGGACTAGTGGAGTTTAGGAATAGGATCGTTGTTCCTAAGGAGGGGAGCCTTAGACAGAAGATATTAGAGGAAGCTCATAAGGGAAAGTTTACCATACATCCTGGAATAACTAAGATGTACCAAGACCTTAAGAGGATGTATTGGTGACCAGGAATGAAAAAGGATGTGGCTAGCTTCGTAACTAGGTGTTTAGTGTTCCAAAAGGTTAAGATAGAACATCAAAAGCCTTCGGGGTTGTTGCAGTCCTTGGAGATTCCAGAATGGAAGTGGGAGAGAATTTCTATGGACTTTGTGATGGGGTTACCTAAGACGCGTTTGGGCTTAGACGCCATTTGGGTGATAGTGGATAGGCTGACCAAGTCTGCCCACTTCTTGCCAATTAAGGCAACCTATAGCTTAGACAAGTTGGCTTATCTCTATATCAAGGAAATAGTCAAGCTTCATGGGATACCCACATCTATAGTGTCAGATAGAGACCCGAGGTTTACCTCTAGATTTTTGAGGGCTTTTTAGCAAGCCTTTGGGACTAAGTTGAACCTTAGCACGACCTATCATCCCCAAACGGATGGTCAGTCAGAGCAGACCATTCAGACCCTTGAGGACATGCTTAGAGCGTGTGTCTTGGATGAAGGAGGGAGTTGGGATAGATTCCTACCTCTCATTGAGTTTGCGTATAACAATAGTTATCACGCTAGTATAGGCATGGCACCCTATGAGGCCCTATATGGGAGAAGGTGTAGGTCTCCTTTATGTTGGTGTGAGGTAGGTGAGAAAACCTTGATAGGACCTGAATTGGTCCAGGAAACCTCTGAGAGAATCAAAATGATTAGGGAGAGGATGCGCACGGCGCAAAGTAGACAAAAGAGCTATGCCGACAAAAGGAGAAAGCCTCTAGAATTCCAGGAAAGTGAGCATGTATTTTTGAGAGTCACTCCTAAGACGGGGGTAGGGAGGTCGATGAAAGTCCGTAAGCTAAATCCTCGTTTCATGGGACCTTTCCAAATCCTTAAAAGAGTCGGGCCTGTTGCTTATCTATTGGCTCTTCCGCCGCAGTTGGCAAACCTTCATGATGTTTTCCATAGGTCGCAACTCAGAAAATATGTTCCTGATGAATCTCATGTGATCATAGCTCCTTAGTCTGTACAATTGAAGGATAATTTGATCTATAAGCCAAAGCCTAGTCAAATCTTGGACAAGAGCACTAAGACTCTAAGGAACAAGGTGATTCCATTGGTGAAAGTGTTATGGGACGGATTGACTCCTGAGGAGGTCACTTGGGAGATGGAAGAGAACATCGTACGTCAATACCCAGATTTTATTATCTAAGGTATGGTAACCTTTATGTTTTGAACATGACATATGTTAAAATGAGTGCTTGAGTATGAGATGAATTTCGGGGACAAAATTCTTTAAGGAGGGGAGAAAATGTAACATCCTAAAATTCTAATATAATTAATTTGATAAAAGATATATTAAGTTATAAAAAAAAGAAAACAAAAAGACTCTCTCTCTCAAAAGACTCGCACCGCCCCTCTCTCTCCCATTCGGTTCCCATCATCCCCAAACCATCTGCAAACGTCAACGCCGACGGTGCTACGTGTGGTGGCTCTATACGCAGTGGTTGTGACTTGCGAGACGTATGACGGCTCACGGCGTCTGGACGGCAGGAAACAGAGGTTGTAGATCTAGACAGAGGCAAAACTGACGATGGTGGAGCTGGACAGTGCAGCAGCGGTTGGTTCCAAGGATTCGATGCTTCTTTGCCAAGAGATCTGGGAGTGAGGCCCAAGGAGTTGCAATTCTATGCAAGTGAAACGTATGATACTTTGACCTGCCATTCTGTTCAACGGGAGACAAAGTGAGAGTGCCGAACACCCAAAGAAAGAAGAATAGGAGGAAGTCGGTACGTGGTGCTTAATAGGAGACTCGCAGATTAGAAAATACTATATAAAAAAGAACAAAAATTTTTAGTGAAGCACGAAATTTTGTCATACATAATTTTTAGAGCACATTGGAGGTCTTCGAGAGGTGAGTAACAATACTTTTTACGAACCCTTTCCATGGTATATATGATTGTGTGTGTTGACAATGATTTACCATATGAAATTGGGAGTTTTAATTGATTTGATGCATATTTCCAGTAACCTAATTTCTAAAATTGGGGGGTTTTGTTAAAAGGGGAATAAGTTGATTAATTGATGTTGTAAGATGCTTATTCATGTGTGATATATTGTGATATTCGTGATCGCTTGTTGTTGGGGGAAATTTATTTGTTTAATTCGTGGAAAATAGTTTGTTACATGCATGAGACATGACATATTTGAGTTATAGTATGTTGGATGATGTTTGCTGTAATACCACCTATGATAGGGGTATCGAAAAGTAATACCACCGTAATGGGATATCGAAAGTAACATCCCCATATAATTGGGATGTCGAAAATGAGTAATACTACCTAAAAAAGGAGTATCGAAAGTAACACCGCCACAGGTTGGGGTGACGAAAAAGGAGAAATACCACCATGTGCACATGGGAGGTATCGAAATGGAAATGTCCCCAACAGGAGGGAGACATCGAAACACTCCTCGTGAGTAGGGGTGGGCAATGGGATGCCACTGTCGTGTGATGTGTGAATATATGACATGCCGGCAAGAGGCCAATTTAATTAGGAGGTCTTCGGACCGCTTGGATTAAACTAGAATTTATCTGGTATATGGAATGTGATGTATTGAGATGAGATTATTGTTGATATTAAAAGTATTTTCTTTTATATATATTATTTTGGAAAATTAGCAGGTGCCATGGACAGTTTTTCCGGTTACCGCGCCGGCTGAGAACAGTGCCATTTTCGAAAATATTTTATAAAACTGTATTGTTGATCACTGGGATTTTATATCTCATTATAAGTATTGTTTTCAGAGACCGAGGACACCGCCGTAGAGGACCCAGAGACCTGAGGAGACATCTTCTCATCACTTAGTTGGTTAGTAATGCAGCAAGGTTGAGGGTGCTGACGACGTTTTTTTTTTTGTTTATGTATTGTTTTTCTCGGATTGTAATTAGACGCCCGGTTTTGAGGCTTGTGGTTTTTCCTTTATATTTATATCCATTACATGGATATTTTATTACTATATCATTTAATATGAGGTATTTTCAGACTTTAAATATTTCTTTTAATTCTTCCTTATGAGATGTATGTGTTAATTAAATGTTTTAAAGGATTTTTATTGATTTTATCTTGGGATTACTAATGTAACAAAGGGCGTTACATATCCAGAGCGTAGGCTTGATTTGAGCACTCTAATTTCTTCAAAGTAACAGCGCCGGAGGCACGACCCGACCAGTTAAGGACATGAGTGCATCGCCGGCAGAAGGGACGAGCCGACCGGTGCACACCAGAGGCGGACCGATCGACCCAACCCAAGGTCCAAGTACGAGCTTTTTAACTGCAACAACTTAAATATACGCTATTGGAGCTGGAATTACCGCGGCTGCTGGCACTAGGCTTTCCCTCCAATTGATCCTCGTTAAGGGATTTGGATTGTACTCATTCCAATTACCAGACTCAATGAGCCCGGTATTGTTATTTATTGTCACTACCTCCCCGTGTTAGGATTGGGTAATTTGCGCGCCTGCTGCCTTCCTTGGATGTGGTAGCCGTTTCTCAGGCTCCCTCTCCAGAATCGAGTTATCATGAATCATCAAAGCAACAGGCAGAGCCTGCGTCGACCTTTTATCTAATAAATGCATCCCTTCCAGAAGTCGGGGTTTGTTGCACGTATTAGCTCTAGAATTACTATGGTTATCCGAGTAGTAGATACCATCAAACAAACTATAACTGATTTAATGATCCATTCGCAGTTTCACATTCTGAATTAGTTCATACTTACACATGCATGGCTTAATCTTTGAGACAAGCATATGACTACTGGCAGGATCAACCAGGTAGCATCCACCAACAACTATGGCCGAAGTGCAAGTGTTGTCACCGCAAACGGAAAAGCAACCCAGGCACCACAGCAAGCGTCGTTCATGGCAAACGATAATTCCGAGGGACGGGGCACAATCAAGAGCCCACGTTAGCCACATGCATCGCATCCAGGTGAACAGTAGATACCAATGACCACGTGAGCTGTATAACACAACACAAGCGAAACACTAGTACTACTTTCAAATCCACTAAACCTCACAAAGGAAGTCTAAATGAACCGAGACTTACGAGGAACATGAATACCGCCAAATGGGTAGGCAACACAGGAACCACAATACACGCCAAGGCCACCGCAACACAAGGCGAAGCTAACATGGATTTTTGTGTGACCGTTTGTTGACCACGAGCACGGAGCCAGCCAGCACAAACATCCCGACCACCACTCACACACTATCACGTTTGCAAGACACAATACAACCGAACGAACCACGCCCCGCATTGCCAACGGTAAGCAAGCACATGGAAGCAACGAGAAGCACCACATCCGCATCGCCAGGCGCGACCAATATCTGAAGCCAACATTTTTAAATCGGTTGACCAACAACATCGCGAGGATCTTTTCCAATGCGCCTTCAGCCGATCTAGTGTTGGAGACCCCTTCCAAGGTCACTTCAGGACGAACACCCGTCTCTTGGTGCTTCGGCTCCGCCACGGAAGGCATCACCCAACACCACGTCCATCAACAACCACGGTCGAGGAGCCACGCACCCACAACCTCGCCACACCATAGAGTACCCCACAAAATTGATAAATATCGAAAGCCAACATCTTTTAAAAACCAAAAACATCGCGAGGATCCCTTGCGATGCGCCTTCAGCCGATCTGGTTTTGGCCACCGCTAACAAGGCCACTTCAGGACAATCACCTGTCTCTTGGTGCTTCGGCTCCGCCCCGAAAGGTATCACCTAACACCACGTCCATCCACAACCAAGGTCGAGGAGCCGGGCACCCACAGCCTCGCCACACCATCGAGTACCCGACGAAATTGATAAAATCGAAAGCCAACATTTTTAAAACAAAAAACATCGCGAGGATCCTTTCCGATGTGCCTCAGCCGATCTAGTGTTGGGCACCCCTAACAAGGCCACTTCAGGACGATCACCAGTCTCTTGGTGCTTCGGCTCCGTCCCGGAAGGAATCACCTAACACCACGTCCATCCACAACCAAGGTCGAGGAACCGCGCACCCACAGCCTCGCCACACCATCGAGCACCCCACAAAAATTGATAAATATCGAAAGCCAACATTTTTAAAAACCAACAACATCGCGAGGACCCTTTCTGATGCACATTCAGCCAATCTGGTGTTTGAGCACCCCCTACAAGGACACTTCAGGACGATCACCCGTCTCTTGGTGCTTCAGCTCTGCCTCGGAAGACATCATCACCTAACACCACATCCATCCACAACCAAGGTCGAGGAATGGCACACCCACAGCCTCGCCACACCATCGAGTACCCCACGAAATTGATAAACTCGAAAGCCAACTTTTTTAAAAACGAAATTGACAAAATTTCAAAAGCCAACATTTTTGAAACAGGCGCCAGCCACATTGCGAGGATCCTTTACGGTGCGCCTTCAACCGATTTGGTGGTGGGGACCCCCACCTTGGACACATCCGGAAGATCACGCGTCCCTTCGTGTTGTGGATCCGCCCCGAAGGGCATAACCTAACATAACGTCCATCCACAACCAAGGTCGACGAGCCACACCCATGAATCCTCAACACACCATGGAAAATCCCCACAAAAATGTCCCAATCCGATGCCCACATTTTCCCCCGCATCCGCCTCCCGGTCCTGTCCCGGGCCCGCCCGCGCCCCGGTCCACGGAGTCAGTCGGTCAGAAGATGACCCAATCGAGTCACCTACCATGCTGTGGGCAAGGTCGATGTGCAATGTTGGGGATCATTGCACAGGCGTTGGGGGGGTGGTGGACCATGGTGCACCAGGCTTGGCACCAGGTCAGGGTTAGGCTGGCAACTCCCCCCCCATAATAGCATAATATGCAAAGACTCATTATTCAGCACATGTCATCCTTTTTGTTGGGGAGACATACTCTTTTTTTCCAAGCTAGAGGTCAAATTTTGGCCTTATTTTTTGCAGGAATGCTTATAAAAATGGGATCTAGGGGACGAATAATTTACAATATTTTTCACCATACCATTTTTTAAAATAAATTTTCAAAGTGGAAAATCGAAACTTTTCCCAAAAATGGAAAATGGGTCTAGCCATCGAATTTTGAGCTGATTTTTTTGCAGGCACGCTACTTATAATATTCCCAAGGTGCCCACAAAGTTTCGTGGCATTTCATGAAGGTTGTAATGTTTTATGATTTTTCAACCGAAATTAGGGATATGCGACAGTTCAACGACAAGGAACCTAGGCTACAAATTGAATTTTGACCTGAATTTTTGCAGGCACTCTTGCTATATTATTTCCAGCTTTACCTCCAAATTTCGTTGCATTTCAGTGAGGGGTTGGAGTTTTGGGAACTTTTAGCCGAAACGTGGTATACTAGCATACTTAAACATGTGGTGGACCCTGGTTTACAGGTTTGCTTTTCCACCACGCCTTCTAAAAAGTCTAGGGGGGTCAGGGGAATGCTCTCAAGCTTGTATCACAACATTTGCCCATCGGTGCTCGGTGCATCTGCGACGTGTGCCGAGCACGGTGGTCATGCACGAGTCACGGGTGATGCAATGTAACACTTTCAACCTCGGTGCACGAGTCACTAGCCACTAGCCACCTAAAATGAACCTCCATCTTCCGGCACCCACACCTTCAACCGGTCAGTGCCATGTGCACAAGACCCTTGTAACCTTAGTTCTTGTCTGCACCGACCGAGCCAAGTCAGGAATCTGGTGCACAACCCCGAGCCAAATCAGGAATCTGGTGCACCAGACCGAGCCAAGTGAAGAATCTGGTGCACCACACCGAGCCAAATCATGAATCTGGTGCACCACACCAAGCCAAGTCAGGAATCTGGTGCACCAGACCGAGCCAAGTCAGGAATCTAGTGCACCACACCGAGCCAAATCATGAATCTGGTGCACCACAGATAGCCAAATCATGAATTCGCTGCACCACACCGAGCCAAGTCAGGAATTTGGGGCACCACACCGAGCCAAGTCAGGAATCTGGTGCACCACACCGAGGCCGACCAGGAATCTGGTGCACTAGACCGAGCCAGGTCTGGAATCTGGTGCACCACAGCAAGACAAATCATGAATCTGGTGCACCACATTGGATCATGTCATGCATCTGGTGCACTAGACGGATCCAAACCATGAATCAGGTGGAGCAGATCGGTGCTCTAGACCGCGCCAAGTCATGAATCTGGTACACCACGCCGAGCCAAATCAGGAATCTGATGCACCAGACCGAGCCATGTCTGGAATCTGGTGCACCACACCGAGCCAAATCATGAATCTAGTGCACCACACCGGATCAAGTCATGAATCAGGTGCAGCAGACCGTGGCAAACCATGAATCAGGTGGACCGGACCGGTGCACCAGACCGAGCCAAATCATGAATCCGGTGCACCACACCGAGCCAAGTCAGGAATCAGGGGCACCTGACCGAGCCAAACCCTGAATCTGGTGCACCACACCGAGCCAAACCATGAATCTGGTGCACCACACCGAGCCAAGTCAGGAATCTGGTGCACCAAACCGAGCCAAATCATGAATCTGGTGCACCACACCGAGCCAAGTCAGGAATCAGGGGCACCAGACCGAGCCAAACCCTGAATCTGGTGCACCACACCGAGCCAAACCATGAATCTGGTGCACCACACCGAGCCAAGTCAGGAATCTGGTGCATCACACCGAGTCAAACCATGAATCTGGTGCACCAAACCGGACCAAGTCATGAATCTGGTGCTCCAGACCGCACCAAGTCATGAATCTGGCAACCACACCGAGCCAAGTCAGGAATTTGGTGCATCAGACCGATCCAAGTCAGTAATCTGGTGCACCAGACCGGACTAAGTCAGGAATCTGGTGCACCACACCGAGCCAAGTCAGGAATCTGGTGCACTAGATCGAGCCAAGTCATGAATCTGGCGCACCACCCCGAGCCACGTCTGGAATCTGGTGCACCACACCGAGCCAAATCATGAATCTGGTGCACCACACCGGATCAAGTCATGAATCTTATACTCCAAACGGAGCCAAACCATGAATCAGGTGCACCAGACCGATGCTCTAGACCATGCCAAGTCATGAATCTTGTGCACCACATCGAGCCAAATCAGGAATCTGGTGCACCTGACCGAGCCAAGTCTCTAATCTGGTGTACCACACCGAGCCAAATCTTGAATCTGGTGCACCACACTGGATCAAGTCATGAATCTGGTGCACCAGACGGAGCCAAACCATGAATCAGGTGCACCAGACCGAGCCAAGTCAGGAATCTAGTGCACCACACCGAGCCAAATCATGAATCTGGTGCACCACACCGAGCCAAGTCAGGAATCAGGGACACCAGACCGAGCCAAACCCTGAATCTGGTGCACCACACGAGGCAAACCATGAATCTGGATCACCACACCGAGCCAAGTCAGGAATCTGGTGCACCACACCGAGCCAAATCATGAATCCGGTGCGCCACACTAAGCCTAGTCATGAATCAGTGGCAACAGACCGAGCCAAACCCTGAATCTGGTTCACCACACAGGGCCAAACCATGAATCTGGTGCACCAGACCGGGCCAAGTCATGAATCTAGTGCTCCAGACCGCAACAAGTCATGAATCTGGTGCACCACACCGAGCCAAGTCAGGAATCTGGTGCACCAGACCGATCCAAGTCAGTAATTTGGTTTACCAGACTGGTCCAAGTCAGGAATCTGGTGCACCACACCATGCCAAACCATAAATCTGGTGCACCACACCGAGCCAAGTCAGGAATCTGGTGCACCAGACCGAGCCAAGTCATGAATCTGGTGCACCAGACCGAGCCAATTCTGGAATCTGGTGCACCACATCGAGCCAAATCATGAATCTACTGCACCATACCGGATCAAGTCATGAATATGGTGCACCAGACGGAGCCAAACCATGAATCAGGTGCACCAGACCGGTGCTCTGGACCGTGCCAAGTCATAAATCTGGTGCACCACACCGAGCCAAATCAGGAATCTGGTGCACCACATCGAGCCATGTCAGGAATCTGGTGCACCACACTGAGCCAAACAGAGCCAAACCATGAATCTGGTGCAACCGGGGACTCGTACCCGGTGCACCATTCCTTCGTTCCCTTGGTTCCTTTCTGCACAGACCGAGCCAGATCCGGCACCTGCTGCTCTCGGGGACCCGTGCCCGGTGCACCATTCCCTCGTTCCCTTGGTTCCTTTCCGCACCAACCCAGCCAGATCCGGCACCTGGTGCATCCGGGGACCCATGCCCGGTGCATCATTCCCTCGTTCCCATTGTTCCTTTCCGCACCGACCGAGCCAGATCCGACACCAGGTGCACACGGGGACCCGTGCCCGGTGCACCATTTTTTCGTTCCCTTGGTTCATTTCCTCAACGACCGAGCTAGATCGGGCATCACTACTACTAACTACTACTATAAAATATATAATAGCTAGTCGGGCACCTCCCCCATATGCACCAAAACATGGGAAATGGGTCTAGCCATCGAATTTTGAGCTGATTTTTTGCAGGCACATATATTCCCAAGGTTTCCACCAAGTTTCGTGGCATTTCATGAAGGTGGTGATTTTTCAACCGAAATCAGGGATATGTGACAATTTGGATACAAGTAAACTAAGCTACAAGTTGAATTTTGAGCTATTTTTTTGCAGGCACGCTAAGAATGTTATCCCGAAGGTTCCTCCAATGTCTTGTGGCATTTCATGAAGGTGGAACTTTTTCATGATTTTTCAACCACACCGGGGACATGTACCCTGTGCACCAGACCCATGCATCCTTGGTTCCCGACCGCACCGACCGAGCCTGATCAGACATCACGTGCATCGGGGACCTGCGCCCGATGCACCT